>JARSSU010043753.1:0-63429 GCA_029619165.1 Eurosta solidaginis
GCGGCCGCCGTGGTGCGATGGTAGCGTGCTCCGCCTACCACACCGAAGACCCTGGGTTCACACCCTGGGCAAAGCAACGTCAAAATTTTAGAAACAAGCTTTTTCAATTAGAAGAAAATTTTCTAAGCGGGGTCGCCCCTCGGCAGTATTCGGCAATCACTCCGAGTGTATTTCTGCCATGAAATGCTCTCAGTGAAAACTCATATGCCCTACAGATGTCGTTTGGAGTCGGCATGAAACAAGTAGTTCCTGTCGCACCAATTTGTTAGAAAAATTAAAAAAGAGCACGACGCAAATTGGAAGAGAAGTTCGGCCTAATATCTCTTCGGAGGTTATCGCATTTATTTACATATTTATATGGCAACATAGGTACTTTCATACAAAGGTGTCGCAACAACTTTGTTCATTTGACTACTAAAACGGTCAATTACGAATCAACTATTTGTGCGCAGTTGAATCAACATCTTGTTGCGATGGATAAAAATTGACAGAAATTTCGGTTGAATTGACCCGTATTTTGGTTGATTTTACCAGTCTTTTTCTTTCAGTGTAGCGAGACGAGCCTCTAAAATATTTTCTATCAGTTAAATATTTGTATACGACGATCGCGGATTGTCTGACGGCGATATAATGGGCAAAAATTTTGGAATATAAAGATATTGCATGCGCGAACTTCGGTGGAAAGCAGCGGAGCGTAACAAAATTCTAGTAGGTCACTTTCACCACACCAAAAACTTTAACACAATTTTTAACATAATTTAAGCACAGAAATACACTGATTGGAGTTTTAGTGAGTAAAAGTTAAAATTCTGAACACATTAGCTGAATAAAAAGTGTACAAATAATTATTAAATAACAAATACAGACAGTGGTAGTTTAACAAATTCTGCTGTGGTAAGTAGTGAATGTGACCTACTAGAATTTTGTGAAGCTTGCCTCACACTATTTTTCGTCTATGCAATGTCTCTCTATTATATCGTTTCTGTAATGGGCTTGTGACACCAGAGCCGCTTTAAGGGCCTGGCGAAGTTGACATAGTCATAACCATATTTTTGCTTATCCATATCAAATTGGCAACGGTTATTTGTGCATTAGCCTAAAATATGTGAGAATTTCATAAAAACGATGAAAATGCAAAAAACTACGAATAAATTCCAAATATAGTAAGTCATTTAATCAAAACGTATTGAAAACAAAAAATAAAAAAACCAAAAAGTGAATAAATTCACCGACTCAAATAATTTTAGGTTATGGATATGGCGAAAAACCAAAAACCAATTGGTTGGCTATGGTCTGGTTATGGCTAGGGCTTTATGGTATGGCACCATTGACCAATTACATTGATTTCCATAAGGTTGGTTGGATCAGCTGTTTTATATGGATATGGATATGTCAACTTTGCCAGGGCTTTTAGTATTAGATACGTAACTGAGTGGAATATATCAATTTTGCGGCTGTCGTTTCGAAAACGCCCTCTCTCAGAAAACGTTTGAATAACGCCTTTATTTATTTATTTAAGTTGAGTCTTTGAATTTATAGATTCTTACAGACTATATTATGCAAATTTTTACATTAACTTAATCCTAAGAAAAATCGTATAACTTTAAACGAGCAATTCTTGTATATTTGTATAGCAGAACGATCTCGGGAACGGCTCAACCGATTTAAAAGAAATTTGGCACAGAGATAGTGTATCACCTTCTAGGACTTTCTACATAGGTGTTGCTACTCAGAATGTTTCACAAGGTTGCCACCTATTCGAAATTAAAAAAAATTGAATGAGATATGCCGCATTACAATAGGGACGGTTGGCGCAAGGGTGCGCAAATGGCGGACGAGGCGATACATGTGTACACCGATGGTTCCAAAGTAGTGGAAGGAGTAGGGTCTGCGGTATACTGCGCTGATCCGGAAATAAGCAGATCATACAGGCTGCCGGATTACTGTAGCGTTTTCCAAGCGGAAATATTAGCCGTAACCAAAGCAGTAGAAACCCTGGAAGAGAATAGCTTAAGCTGCAACCGTGTTAACTTTTATATTGACAGTCAAGCAGCAATTAAGGCATTAATCTCGCATAGCACAGCATCTAAATGCGTGTTGGACACTGCCTTCTGGCGTCACATGCCTTTAAATTAGGATTGGTCAGTGATAGCAGATTTAGGAAGTGCGGGTTTGAGGAGGAAACGATCGAGCACGTTCTGTGCTCGTGCCTGCACTTTCCAGGCTAAGACTCCAGCTATTAGGAGTGATACAGCTGTCAGATCTAGAAGCAGCAAGTGGCTTAAGTCCTAGGAAGGTTCTAGTATTTGCCAAGAGGACGGAGTTATTTTATAACATAAGTCCTGGTTTTTGATAGGGTTTTTCAGTTTGGTCGTTAAAACAAACTTCTGGTAACACTACGGACTCATTCAGTCTATGTGAGGTCCTCATGGACCAGGCAGTTCAACCTACCTACAATAGGGACATTTTTGAGCAGGGTTGCCATTTAGGGTTGCCACCTATTCGAATTAAAAGCAATTGCATGAGATATGCCGATATGGGTATCAAACGAAAGGTATTTCATTCCGCATTACAATAGGGACATTTTTGAGCAGGGTTGCCATTTAGGGTTGCCACCTATTCGAAATTAAAAAAATTGCATGAGATATGCCGATATAGGTATCAAACGAAAGGTATTTCATTCCGCATTACAATAGGGACATTTTTGAGCAGGGTTGCCATTTAGGGTTGCCACCTATTCGAAATTAAAAGCAATTGCATGAGATATGCCGATATGAGTACCAAACGAAAGGTATTTCACTCCGCATTACAATAGGGACATTTTTGAGCAGGGTTGCCATTTAGGGTTGCCACCTATTCGAAATTAAAAGCAAATTGCATGAGATATGCCGATATGGGTATCAAAGGAAAGGTATTTCACTCCGCATTACAATAGGGACATTTTTGTGCAGGGTTGCCATTTAGAGTTGCCACCTATTCGAAATTAAAAAAAAATTGCATGAGATATGCCGATAAGGGGATCAAACTATAGGTATTTCACTCCGCATTACAATAGGGACATTTTTGAGTAGGTTCGCAATTTAGGGTTGCCACTATTCGAAATTAAAAAAAATTGTATGAGATATGCCGATATGGGTATCAAACGAAAGGTATTTCACTCCGCATTACAACAGGGATATTTTTGAGTAGGGTTGGGGTAGTTAGACGAAATTGTACTCTACTTACTCATATTCTATTAAAGCTTTAAAGGAGAACATTAAAGTTAAACATCTTCGTAAAAAAATCTTACACATGATTCGACTTAATTTTCTTAATTTCACACACGCTAATAAAATTGAAATGCAATATCAAGGCTCCGTGGCAAATTCTAGCAAAATATATTTAAATGCATATTTTTTGCAAATATGAAATGAATAATTGCAATTTCTCACAGATTACTATTAGAAAGATTTCTCACATGGTAATTTGCTACCGTTGAACACTAGAGGCATATGATCAATTTGAAAACGACATCTAACCATTTAACTACTTACCAACAGATGGCGCTTAGGGAAGTAAGTTGACATTAAATTAAACCAACTGATAGTTATCATTCGTGAAATTCACATGTTTTTGTAATGTAATAAAATTGTGAGACTTTCATAGTGTATAACTAAAAAAATGTTTGAAATTAATAATTCGGCGCATGAAGATAGTCGAGAAACCTTGCCAGCACAACGAAACGTTGCCGAGCAAAGCTCGGTCGCCCAGGTACTAAGATCTTAAATTGTTAATTAAGGCAGCGTAAGAAGAAGTGTAGTCAACATCTGAGGAGTTAAAAAACGTATTCAGATCAGCTCAAGCCCTAGAAATAGGAGCATTTACACCATAAATAGTTCTGGAAAACCCAATTTTTAAGGGTTCAAATTGCAGGAGGTTTCTGCATGGTACATTAAACTGAATTTTATCAAGAAGTATTTCAGACATATTTCAGAAACGCCTTATTGCAGAATTCGGTTGAAGAAGTCGCTGCCTCCGAATTTTTCACCTCAGGTTATGTCAAAATGTATTGAATTTGAGCTTCTTCCACCGAACTCTGAACTAGGATGTTTTTTTAGATATTAATAATGAAATGTTGAAAGATATTAAGCAGCGCTGATTCCACATGAACCAGTCTGTCTAATTTATTCTTATTCTTTAGGAAAGTCCCCTTAAAATTTCATCAGTTTAAATATGCAAAAAATGAATTGATTTATTTTAATATGGCCAAGCTATCGAACCTGTTGTATTTTTATTATTGGTGAACGAAGAACTTTTTGCAAACAAAATGAACGCAACTTTTGCTATCATTAAGCGCAACCTCGTACACGCAAGTGATAAAATATTCAAAGAATTTGCCTTTAAGAGATAAAAAGTTCAGATCACATAAGAATCTGAACTTCAAGGCCACACTCAATGGCGTACGATTTTTATATTCAAAAATAAATGCTCATTGGGATACCTTATACTAAAACTCGTGGCATATACATAGATAAGAAGTCTTCGGTGGTCTGTCTTTCAGGTGTACCATGAAAGAACAATTTGTTTTTCTGGGTTCGCAGCAGCGAGCGATCAACTCAAAGGAAAGGAGCAGTCTTTTGCATCGACCACAAAGATCGGTCGAAAAAAGTAACAAGTCCAAGAGCTTGCAAGCAAATCCAGTACCGATGAGGTATAGGAAATATTCGGAACAGTTTCAGCCTTCGACGGAATCTGGACTAGCCTGAGCTCTGAAGTTTTGTCAGTACATATTTTATTTTTGGGGTTTCCGTAATTAAATTTTTTTCCAGAGCTAAATAATAACTCTCTACTAATCAGTGAACAATTTTTTTAATTAGAAAACAGTTTTTCCAAGCAGGGTTGCCCCTCGGCTGGGGTTTTGCAAACATCTGTCATAAAAAGCTTATCAGTGGAAATTCAAAAATGCTGACATGGGTAAGGTTCCGTGCCACCAATTTGTAGAAAAATTTGAAAAGAAGCACGCCACAAATTTGAAGAGAAGCTCGGCCTAGTTAACTCTTCAAAACTATAGCATCTCCATTATTTTCTTGCAATCACATGACAGCCCCATATCGAATGATACGTGTGTGTCAGTTTCGTGGTTTGGTGTTATTGACGCTACTAGCAGCACTTAGTTGATGACAGTAGTGCTAGTAACTCAGCTTGTGCATCAGAAAAAGCTGTTAATAGATGTCGCTCGCTTTTTAAAGCTTTAAGCAGTCGTAAGTGAAGTGAGTTCTTCATGTGTTGCCAGCTCCAGAATAGCTTACCAAGCTGCTGTCGCGGTGGTTTTCAAGGCACGTGACTGAGAGGACTCTCTCTCTCACTCTTGAATTTATTGGACTACCACTTACCACTCATTTGAATAAACTTACATTGCAAAATCATTGAAAACATAAGAATGAAATTGAACATTGAAGATGGCCGACGACAGCAAAACCGGGTTCTCTTCAAAAAAATTGACAAGGGTGATGGAAAATTGTTCCATAATAATTCGAAAATATAAATCTTCTGCCCGTATTTTTGTGTCTGAAGTCCTCCTAAACGGCTGGACCGATTTTGAAGAAATTTTGTGTGTGTATTGAGGGTGCCCTAAATTCACAATTTGCTCCGTTTTCTTTCTGATCTTTCCGAGAATTGAATCAGGAGCCGACCTATTCTATAAAACTATAATTTATGGTGCGACCTCCTTTAAAATCGGTACAGGGGATACCTCTCTGACCAATTTAATATTTGAGAAACTTCTTTTCGGAAAGAAAACCAGGAACCAACCTATTCCGAAAAATTTTATTTATTGTGTTTAATGTTTGAAAAGCTTTTATTTCCGGGAAGTGAAACAGTGGCCCACTTATTCGAAAAATCCTATTTATAGTGTGATACTTGGGACCCTTTCTTTCCGAAATTTTTTTTTGAAATTTATTATTTAGGCAACCTGTGGAGGCCATTTCTGAGATATAGACCTAAATGTGGATCAGAGTGAATGTGTTTTCAGAATATGGGTGCCAAATAGGATATGTTAATAACGGTTTTACCAAGGGGTGGTGGGTAAGAAGGCCGAGAGGGAAAGGGAGAGTTATACAAAACGCAATAGACCGAAAAAGATAAAATGAGGGAAAAGAGAAGGGTGAGAAGAAGAAAAATATAGCAAGGGCGAGAGAGGAAAAAAAGTGGGAGTTGGAAACGGAGAAAGTGCGAGGGGAAGAAAGGACGGGTAGGAACCTAGAGAGGGGAAGAGGATGAAGAAAATACAGGGAGTTTAAGGGAGAGGAACTAAGTGGGAGTAGAAGAGAGAAAAATCAGGACAGTGAAAGGGGGAAGGTGCGGAGAAGAAACAAGGATCAAACATGGAGAGGAGTAGGAAGAGGCAAGAAGATACAAATGGGAGTGGGAGTGAAGCGATAGTTAGAATGTGGGGGAGTGGGAGAAAGATAAATGGAATAAGGGATAGATAAAAACAAGTAAGGAAGGCTAAGTTCGGGTGTAACGAACATTATATACTCAGCTGAGAGCTTTGGAAACAAAATAAGGGAAAATCACCATGTAGGAAAATGAACATAGGGTAACCCTGGAATGTGTTTGTATGACATTGGTATCAAATGGAAGGTATTAAAGAGTATTTTAAAAGGAGTGGGCCATAGTTCTATAGATGGACGCCATTTCGGTATATCGCCATAAAGGTGGACCAGGGGTGACTCTAGAATGTGTTTGTACGATATGGGTATCAAATTAAAGGTATTAATGAGGGTTTTAAAAGGGAGTGACCCTTAGTTGTACATGTGAAGGCGTTTTCGAGATATCGACCAAAATGTGGACCAGAGTGACCCAGAACATCATCTGTCGGGTACCGCTAATTTATTTATATATGTAATACCACGAACAGTATTCCTGCCAAGATTCCAAGGCTTTTGATTTCGCCCTGCAGAACTTTTTCATTTTATTCTACTTAATATGGGAGGTGTCACACCCATTTTACAAAGTTTTTTCTAAAGTTATATTTTGCGTCAATAAACCCAATCGAATTACAATGTTTCATCCCTTTTTTCATATTTGGTATAGAATTATGGCATTTTTTTCATTTTTCGTAATTGTCGATATCGAAAAAGTGGGCGTGGTCATAGTCGGATTTCGGCCATTTTTTATGCCAAGACAAAGTGAGTTCAGATAAGTACGTGAACTGAGTTTAGTAAAGATATATCGATTTTGATCAAGTTATCGTGTTAAGGGCCGAGAGGAAGGACAGACGGTCGACTTTGTATAAAAACTGGGCGTGGCTTCAACCGATTTCGCCCATTTTCACAGGAAACAATTATCGTTATAGAATTTATGCTCCTACCAAATTTCAGAAGGATTGGTTAATTTTTGTTCGACTTATGGCATTAAACGTATTCTAGACAAATAAATGAAAAAGGGCGGAGCCACGCCCATTTTGAAATTTTCTTTTATTTTTGTATTTTGATGCACCATATAATTACTGGAGTTGAATGTTGACATAATTTACTTATATTCTGTAAAGATAATCAATTTTTGTTAAAATTTGATCTCAAAATTTTTTTTTAAGTGGGCGTGTTCTTCATTTGATTTCCTGCCAAATTACGGCTTGCAAAACTTTCAAATTACCTGCTTGCAAAAGTGGGCGGTGCCACGCCCATTGTCCAAAACTTTACTAGTTTTCTATTCTACGTGAATTATTGCACTTTTTGGATTTTTCGAAATTTTCGATATCGAAAAAGTGGGCGTGGTTATTTACTCAAGTTATCGTGTTTACGGACTGACGGACGGACATGGCTAAATAAATTTCTTTTTTCGCCCAGATCATTTTGATATATAGAAGTCTATATCTATCTCGATTAGTTTATGCCGTTACGGATTGCCGTTATGCGAAGATAGTTAATATACTCTATGATCTCTGCGCAGCTGAGTATAAAAATAAGAAAAAAATGGAGTATAAATTAGAATGGAATGGGATAGGGAATGAGTTTTCAGGCAAAACAAAATCTGTCATGTACTCTCGTACTATATAATAAAGAGTACAAAAATTCCCATTAATGAGTGATTTCGCAGAAAATCATAGAAAAGAGGATTCTTCAGAAAGAATAAGTTTAAGAAGATTGTTTCATTTTATATGTACATATATACAAATATATTTTTTTCTAATAAAATTAGGATGAGTAATACAATTATTTGCGATAACAGCCGTTCACGAAATGTAATAAAAGCTTGCAGTTCGTTAGAATAGAGATGTTGTTGTTCTTGTTGTAGCGATAAAGACACACCCCTGAGGGTTTTGGGAAGTGTTATCGTGTTGATGGTCCTTTGCCGGATATATGTAGATCCGGTAAGTTCCGGTAACAAGCACCATTAAGTTACTAGCCCGAGCACATTGACCCTTCTAAGCCATGCCGCTCCCACCCCTAGTTAGATGAGGAAGTGATGGTCACCAGAGCCTCGGCTGCTTAAGAATCAAGATTCGCCACGGGAAAGTGCGGTAGACAATTGTGTTGGATAAGCTATGAGTTGCGCTACACAAACCCTTGAATAATTTTGGGTATTTTAGTCGCCCGTTATACACAGGTATACCTCCCCCTCGGCGGGTGTGGAATAGAGATAATAGACGCTAAAGAGGAAAGCTACGTAGCATTGAATTTTAAGAACAATTTCTGGTGTCACCCTTTATAGTGGTTTCATTTTAGAGCAATCTTTATTCTTGTGAAAAAAAAACCGTATGGGATTTTAATGCCGTTAATGTCGGTTTCCTATCGAATAAGCAAAACGATAGAGTGGCAAATTTAACGTATAAAGGCCAATAAAAAACAAGTAAAGGTGTCTAAGTTCGGGTTTAACCGAACAATATACTCAGCGTGAGCTTCAATTGTACATTTCATTTCAGATAAATTACTTTTCTACATAACACGTGGCACCGCCCGTTTAAAAGAAAAATGTCTCCCCATTTCCTCTTACAGTAAAACTTGATAAGTGAGATATCATTAATTCAAAACTATTTTTTGCTAAGTTATGGCTTATTATTAGTCTACGACCCTTTTAAACTTGTTTTATATCTCAGTTGCCGTGGTCTTTAACCGATCTCGTCCATTTTTTCTAAAAAATATTTCCTGCGGAAAATTTGTGTACCAAATTTTATTACGATCCGTTAATTTATCTTCGAGTTATGGCTCCCGAAACATAGAAAATTGCTTAGTCATAAAAGGGGCGGTGCCACGCCCATTTTTTAAAATTTGAAGTTTTTTCTATTTATTGTTATAAATCCACATGGGAAATGAAATACCATTGATATAAAGCTCTTTTTTGCAAAGATATAACTTATTGGCGACCACCGTGGTGTGATGGTAGCGTGCTCCGCCTACCACACCGTATGCCCTGGGTTCGCACACCGGGCAAAGCAACATCAAAATTTTGAAATAAGGTTTTTCAATTAGAAGAAAATTGCTCTAAGCGGGGTCGCCACTCGGCAGTGTTTGGCTAGCGCTCCCAGTTTATTTCTGCCATGAAAAGTGAAAACTCATCTGCCTTGCAGATGCCGTTCGGAGTCGTCTCATAAAACATGTAGGTCCCGTCCGGCTAATTTGTAGGGAAAATCAAGAGGAGCGCGACGCAAATTGGAAGAGAAGAGAAGCTCGGCCTAAAATCTTTTCGGAGGTTATCGCGCCTTACACTTATTTTTATTTATAGCTTATTTTATTCGTACACGACCCTTTTAAAAGTCTTTTATATAAAAAGTGGGCGTGGCCCTTAACCGATTTCATTAATTTTTCTTCAAAGCATTCTTTATAGTAAAGGCAACCTCTCAGCCGAATTTTGTTACCATAGGTTTAACGATTTTTGATTTATGATTAATATTATTTGTAAATTTGATTTTATCACAAGTGGGTGGTGCCACGCCCATTTAAATTTTTTTTCAAATTTTTATCAACAGTCTCAATATCAACGTCAAATTTCAACATTCTATCCGATTTCGCTCTTTTTCAACACCAATCTATTCTGGGTCCAGATAAGCTCGTGTACCAAATTTGGTGAAGATATCTCAATATTTACTCAAGTTATCGTGTTAACGGGCGGACTGACGGACGGACGGACATGGCTCAATCAAACTTTTTTTCGTTACTGATGATTTTGATATATGGAAGTCTATATCTATCTCGATCCCTTTATACCTGTACAACCAACCGTTATCAAAGTTAATATACTCTGTGTGCAAATCACGCTGAGTATAATTACAAAAGCAAAGCTACACGCCACTTAAAATTTGCAATATCACAGCAGCAGATCGCATTTCTTTGCCTGCAGGTGACTAAATAACTCTCGTGCATAGCGCCCTTTAACTGAAAAGCACTTGTACAATGTATATATGTACAATAGGCCGGGTCGATTTGTGGGGACGCAAAAAAAATCGCCCATTGCTCTCTGAAAGTCATATTCTAGGGATCAAAATAAGAAACTTTGTCAAAGGAACCATATCTCTAAAACGAATTCTGAAGGGGGGACATTTGGGTCGTAGAGGCAAATTTTGAAAAATCCCACTTTGAAATGCCTATGTTTTTTCTTTTTGGAGTTTATTTTTCTCTTTAGAAATTTATTTAGTCAGAACATATGTATATGAAAAAATGAATTCAACTTAGTAATAGAAAAGAAATTAAAAAAAATTATTAGAAATTAGCGTTTTTACAAAGGGGGCATCACTGTGATGCATTTGCATGTCGTAAAATTGCTTGTGTTGTTTTTTTTAAGCCACCACAAGACACAGCAGGTAGAATTGAAATTGCCCCTACCCAAAAGTTCGACCCAAAGGGGGGGACATCAAAATTCGTTTTAGAGGTATGGTTCCTTCGGCAAAGTTTCTTATTTTGATCCCTAGAATACGATTTTCACAGAGCAATGAGCGACTTTTAAATCGACCCGCCCTAATGTACGAACTATAGACAATATTATTATTTACAATAGTCATTAAATAATATACGGTTGTTAAAATAATTCTCATCATTGATATTAATTGTTATTGATTAGCTCGCGCATGTCGGTAGTTTACCGCAGGAAAAATTTTCCTTTTTCATGTCGCGCAATTTCATGTCACAGATTTTTCATAATTTTTAATGGATTTTTGTGTACTTTTGTTTATCAGCACGTAAATTGGTAATGAAAAGCGAAAGATAATGAAAGACAATTTAGGGGAATTTTAACTTAGGCATTCAATTCCGAAAACCCAACATGAAATGAAAATTCACAACAATTCAATGCTCGGTACTCTGATAACCCAAAGAGGGTGTGGTAAAAATAAAAAATTCCATTGTCGCATGTGGAAAAGTCAATCAGTTTATTACTTTCTTAAACATAGTGATTGAAAACGAAATCAAACGAAAATCATATTCTACAAGTCACTTATCGAGCCCGTCTTGCAGAAGCATTGACCATCAGATGCTGAGGCTCTCGGAGTGTTCGAGAGAAAAGTTGTTCGAAAGATGTACGCTGTTCAGCCGGGGTGCGTCTGATCCCTGCGAGAGGTGGGCGCACCGGATCGATCTCAATGAACGGGTGTATGCGGGAATAAAATAAGAGAAAGACGAGAATTGGTGAACTTTATTGAGTAAATATATAAATAACTTGGGTACAATATTACCTGAGTGTAAAACGGCAGAGATCGCTGGCGGCAGATGTGAGCTGGTTGGCTGCTAAAATCCAAGAGGCCGGTTGTATCGAAGGCGACAACCGTTGGCCCGCAAAATCCTCCGTTTTCTGAGGAGAAAGTCACCCACACATAAACGCCGACATGCATGTGCATAACACACATACACGTGCATGCGCATGCATAGGGCGGTGATGGTGTGGGTGGCTATAAGTTAAATCGAGTTTCGAGTATCGAATTGCTGAGTTGCATTAGGGGGATCGCATTCAGATGCGGAAAAGTTAGGCCTCCTGCCTAAACATACGCTTTGGCGACGGCGAATACCGAAGAAGAATTTATGATAAGCTAAACGAGCTTTACGTAGACATTAGTCCAGCGAATTAACGGCCAGTGTTTTACTGAAGCTTACAGTTATTAGAGAAGAGGCAGAGACAAACTCCCATGCTCATCAGGACACACTCCAACTGTTGTTTTTGTTGTTGTAGCGATAAAGTCACTCTCCAATGCTGATGGTCCTTTGCCGGATAAAGGTCGGATACGTTCCGGTCAGCAAACACCATTAAGTTACAAGTCCGACCATCTCGGGAACAATTTGATGTTACCACATTGAACCTTCTAGGCCACCCCCCATCTTCTTCCATGAAGATCTTGGTGTTGCCAGAGACTCGCTTACTAAAGAAACAGGATTCGCCATGGGTAGGTCAGGTTAACAATTGGGTTGGAGATGCTAAAAATTGC
This sequence comes from Eurosta solidaginis, assembly GCA_029619165.1. NCBI lineage: Eukaryota > Metazoa > Arthropoda > Insecta > Diptera > Tephritidae > Eurosta > Eurosta solidaginis. Next base: position 12,392 of record JARSSU010043753.1, read on the forward strand.
GCTGGCAATCCTTTGAAAGGGTTGTGCTACACAACCCCTTGTATTGTTTAAGTATTTTAGACGCCCCTAATCATAGGCATACCTGCCTCGGGTATATTCTAAGGCCCCTAATAAATACTTTAAATTTTTGACTGACATATTCGGTAATAGCAGCTAGGCGAGCCCAACTCTCCCTTAAAAACTCTCCAGACTCGCAAATATAAAAATTTTAAACATAAAATCGAGTAAAAAAAACGCAGATTTCATATTTACACTAGAGCATTGAACTTAAGTTCCATGTGGGAAAAGATAAAAATGAAAAAGCGGATGAGCTAGCTAAACAAGGCGCATCGCCCGAAACTTGGACCATATACGCTCCAATCAGAGCTCGTATAACGTTTTACAATAAGAAAATGAAAAACCCATTTTCACGATAACTATGCAACTGTCAAACTATTTCTAAAAATTATAATGAGTTATTGATCTAACGAGTACTATTTGCCGCTACTTCACATATGTACATATGTATGTCATAAATCCGATCCACCATTTCAGAGCTATTATGATTTATAAAATGAGTTTCGATCACGGATCGTAAGACTAATATGGGCCCAGATTAGGAAAGATTAAAAGAAGGTGAGTGCTGCACATAATCGACCCAGTAGGGGAGGCGTAGAACCCAGCAGGGATCTGCAAAGTGTTAAGGATCATGTGCAGGTGTTCTGACTGAACGCTGCCTTCTGGCGTCACATGCCTTTAAATTAGGCCTTATCAGTGATAGTGAAGTGCGGGTTGGCGGAGGCTCTAGTTATTAGGAGTGGCACAGTTATCAGATCTTAAAGCAGCAAGCAGCATAGGTCCTAGTATCTGTCAAGAGGACGGAATTGTTTTATAAAATAGTCTAATTTTCTGATAGGAATTTTCAGTTTGGTCGTTGAGCAAACATGTGATGACACTATGGAATCTTTCAGTCTGTGTGACGTTCTCACGGATTATCCAGTTTAAACCTAATCCTACCATATACTCAGAGGCGCTCAGTTGTAACATTGATTACTAGAGCAGTGTGGACCTTAACAGGCAAACTAATGGACATCCTCTGACTCGCAAGCTGCGTTTATGCGCAACTACCCAAGCTATACACAACAAAAGTGGTATGGGTCTGCGGGCAAAGGAATTTTGCAGCTACTGTGCCAAGGCGAACCAATGTATACCCTCTTTTATTTGCCTGGTAAATACTGGTATATGTTTTTGTTGTTGTTGTATTAACGGGCTTCGCCCCATTCAATGGGCACGACCACTCACAAATTTTCATCAAAATCCTCTAACGGGAGTCCAAGGAAACTGGCTGTTTCAACGGGGGCGGACCATAGGGAGATGGGTCTTAGAGGCGTAGGTTCCACATTACAATTGAAAAGATGGTTGGTATCATGTGGGGACACATCACATGCAGGACATACATTGCGTATGTTGGGGTTGATTCTGGACAAGTAAGAGTTTAACCTGTTACAGTATCCAGAACGAAGTTGGGCCAGGGGTGCACCGGGCGCGTCCTGACAAAGGCGTTTACCGATTCTGTTTGGATTTGGCTAAGGGCCTGCTTATGCTTGCCTGGATCAAACGGCATTGTTGGCAGGTGCCGGATCTCGTCATAGGGCTTTAGGAGATCTTCCCTTAATCCCCGTGGAGGCGGTGCTAAATCAAGCAGTTGTTTGCTAGGATGTCCTGGTTTGTGACAATTAAGCAAGAACTGTTTGTTCAGCATTTCATTGTGCTTTTTAATATTGAGCTCTTTAGCCTCACTATGTAGATGGTGTTCGGGAGTCATAAGGAGACATCCGGTGGCAGTTCTTATTGCAGCATTTTGGCAGGCCTGCAGCCTTTTCGAGCGTGTATTTTTAAGACCAGGCAACAGGACTGGTGACGCGAAGTTCATGAGCGGCCGGCCAATTGCTTTGTACGTGGTTAGCAATGTTTCTTTATCTTTTCCCCATGTGCTGCCGGCAAGCGACTTGAGGATTTTGTTGCGACTTTGTACTGGTATAGGTCGACCTACAATACGCAACTAAGTCTAGATGTGTGTACTTGCAGAGTTAGGTAGCGGAGCTTGGTTTCGCGTTCCGTCGGCCTGATAATTTTATTATTAACGGGACACTTTGTGGCATAGTTGTAAGGATAAAGAGAAAAAACCCTTCCACACAGATACTGCCCTACCCTGATCAGGGGACAACATCGGTTGTGCACCAATATTTTTTCGTTGGGCTGCTATAACTCTCAGGAACATATCAAGGGGATTCGCTTTGTGCACGGACTGTTTACATCATGACCATGCAGGAACATCTATTTAGAAAAACTAGAGTTAATAAGGGCAGTGTTGCCAAACAAAAGACAGAAAATTAACAAATTATTTGGCACACAAATTGAACCAGACTTCTATCTGGATTTATCTGGCTCAAATCGTTGTTGTTGACTTTACATGCAAAATTGGTTATCCGGCTCCGGAGTATTACGACGGGGTTATGGGTATGGTCTATTTGGTGTTGACCAGTTCATAAACCTAAACGAACGAATTTCTGTGATTTACATTTGCTTTCTTTATCGATAAATTTAATAACGATTATTTAATTCCTGCAAAAATCGCGAGTACTCCATGCATGCATGTATGGAGTACTCGCTATGGACCGAGCGATTGTTCCAAAATTAACCATAATTCATACAAAAAATATGGTCCAATTAACATTGCGATGTCCTAGGACTGGACCATATACTCCAGCTCCGCATTACATCAGAGTAATCCATGGAGTGTAGTGATTACAATCGTTAAAAACGAGCAATTATCGGCTTACAATATGTTCGTGTACAAACATGAGTTGGTCCATTGCTGCATTACAGTGGAGTATAATGGTAAGTACTCTAGTATGACACAAGTGGACCACATGATCCAACGATTTTTGCAGGGATGTGATCATACAATATGTCATATTTGACATAGTGGTTGTATCTGTAAGACAAAGTCTTTTTAAGTACATCAGCAAGTTTAAAAAAAAATAAATAATTTAAAATTGAAGTTGTTATAACAACTGTAATACTTAACCTAGAATACACGTTTGATAAGAACAAGAAAGTGCTGAAGTTTATTAAGAAAGAAAGAATAGAGTATAGATGAAATTATGTTGTAACCACATTAATCACACTGAATTGAAGTAACTATGAATTAAATTTTTGTAGTTGCTCCTACCCATATCAGCTTGAGAGAGTCAGAATAGAGTTCCAGAGCCTTACAGCATTAACAAAAAACAGCCTCGATGAGGGCAAATATAAATATCGTGGTATTATTAGCTTGCGGTGTCTAGAAGACTTGGAAAATTTTAGTTTTTCATAAAGATAATTTGGTGTTTTGAATTCAATAAGTTTGAACATAAATATACAGTTTCGTGCAGCAATATAATCAAAAATACTGCATCCTAGAACTTTGCATCTCCATGTGGAGATGTGGTCATACTTTTTATCGCCATAGACATAACGCGTTACATTATTAAATGCAACATCAATTTTATGGCTCGAAGCAGAATCTAATTGACTGTAGACAAGCTCAGAGTATGTTATGTGCGGCACAATCAATTGTATAGCTAACTTTTTTCTGTCTCCAAAGGTGCAAAAGAAGCAGAAGCTCTTAAACGACGCAAAATAGAATGAACATTGCTTAGAATTTATTAACGTGGTCAATACAGGTCAACTTGGAGTTTATCACAAAACCCAAATTTCGAATCTTTTCAGTAAACGAGGAGGGCACTATTTCCAACAAAGAGCTTTGGAATATCTTCAACATGTACAACGCTACTACTTATGGCAACACATATGACTTTTCAGCATTTAAGCATAGACAGTTTTCACAAGCCCATTTCAGATAGCAGACAAGTCACTATTTATTTTATAACATAAATCTTCGACAAGGCCAACACGACTAGATATGTATAACTGGATGTCATCAGCATAAACGTGGGCATTTACGTGCTGGCACACTGAGAAAACATCATTACAAAAGACTAAACAAAAGAGGACCAATCACAGAGCCGTGTGGCACACAAGAAGAGACAACACGAGATTTGGATGCAGAGTTGCAAACTACCTTCTGGGTTCTTCCCTCCAGGTAACTGGTACAATTTTTTTTCGGCACGTCTGAATTCATTGTTAAATTTTCTTAAATCAAAAATGCAAAATCTAATATAGAGAAAGTAAAAATATGTTGGATTTCGGAATGTGTTATTTTTGTAAAATTTCGCTGATAACAAAACAGTGATCAACTCAAAAAATCGCATTGTTCAGAAAACTCAAAAAACTGTCAGCCACTCCCATATCGTCGCTGATAAGTTTAGTTATTAGTAAAATAAATATACAGTTCTGTATGAATTGAATGGATAAGCCCGAAGGTACTTATAACCTCGAAATATCACATTTATTAGTTAGCTTCCTATTGATCTAGGTGTGTGGTCTGTATCCTGTTTATAAGTTTTAATTCTCAATTCTAAATAAACACATTACCCTGTTGAATTCTTGAAGGCATTGAAATGAAGTTCACGGGGGCTCTGCAATAAAATCTGAGTGCTAGTGATTGTAAAACTATTTTATAAACTCGCAACCGCTATAAATGTTATTATTAAAAGTTTCATAGATATGCTATAGTGTTAAACTATATATTTAAATAAATTTATTCCATTTATTATTTATTATTTTCACTTTTAAAGAAATTTTAAAATAACTAACTAGAAAATTTTCATTTTGAAATAAGATTAAAAGTAATATAACATAAAATAATTTAAAAATTTAAGTATATTTTACAAAGTAGATAACCCTACATATACTCCCCCCTCCAATGAAACGAAAAATTTATTTTTTAATGTTATTTACATTGTATATTGATTACTGTAAGAGTTTTATGTTGTAGATATATGGTATTTTTATTTTTTTGTTTAATTATCAGAATTTGAGAAATGTATTTTTGTGTTAAGTGCGTTAAAAATTTATGTTGGTATTGATGTAAGTAGTCAATCTTTTGATGATTCGATGTACTTGATAGCTTATTTTTAGGAGTTGTTATTGTTTACTTATTGTATTAATATTTTATGTATATTAATATTTGGTTATGTTATTGCTATGCTGTTGAGGCGAAAAATAATTTAAAGCTCTTTTCTAAATATTGTCAATTATGATGATGTGTTTGAAGAACCTAGAATGAGGTTGAATGATAGTAGATGGCAACTTTGCGTGCACATTACTCAAAAATTAAAAACCTATATTATGCAGAATATATGTTCATTATATTATTGTACTCTGCATAATGTATGTCCAAGTTGTTGATAAGGAATTGAAACTTAGTGCACTGTACCAAATTTTAGTAGTGAACAAATTTAGTGGCGTTAAAAATTGAGTGCACTGTGCCCAACTATGAAAGACTGTTCCAAAAGAAAGATTCAAACCCTTCAGTGACGGCTGTTAAACTGTTCTTCCGAAACGAGCACAGATAATGTCCTACACCTACGACCTTTTTATACAAGTAAGGGTGTCTAAGTTCGGGTGTAACCGAGCATTATATACTCAGCGTGAGTTTCAAGTTCATTTCAGATAAATTATTTTTATAATCCTATTGAGGCATAATTTAAACACACACTATTCCTAAAAAAGTAAGGGAGTCTAAGTTCGGGTGTAACCGAAGTTAGAATTCGCTGCTGTTTATTTTACATATTTATTTGCACATTTGCATTTTAAGGGAAAATACCTAAAGCTCAAAGCTTCCGACGTGTTTCAATAAGCCTAACATGTGTATAGAATTTTGTTACGAGGGATTTATTTTTTTTAGGCTCTGGAAGTGTTTTGTAATGCTTGATCGAAATATGGGCGCGGCATCGCCCATTAAAAAAAATTCTTTCCAATTTCATCTTATAATAAAAGTTGGCAAATGAAATATCATTGATACAAAACTATTTCTCGCTAAGATATAGCTTATTATTCTAATCCATGATCCTTTTAAACATCTTTTATTTAAAGGTGGGCGTGGTCATTAACCGGTCCCGTCCATTTTTACCAGAAAAATTGTCTGCTATAAAGAAAGTATGTATTCCCAATTTTATTACGATATGCTGATTTTCTACCAATAATGACAATGTCAGCGGTATTTGTGTTGTGACCATCTAGCTTTTCCGAAATGGTCATGAATTCAACTCTGCGGCGCTACTTTTCCTATTTCTGGTTTCATTACAATGCAAAATGAAATTTAAAGCCCATGAGGGGTTTTTTTTTAAATAAAAAGAACGTATTCAGCTTAGCTTCTAACCCATCCTGCGTAATTTTTCCTTTTTGTGCTGATCCGTGATTTTTAATTTCAAATTTACTTTTCATATCGAGCCATAACCGCACAAAGGATAAGCGACATTATTGTAGATTTTTTGTTTTTGATGGAAACCGAAAGGCCATTACCATATGCACCAGCTCCAAAAAAAAATTTAAGTCCTACGAAGTACCGATACGAAGTTATAGATAAGGCAATTTTGGCTCAAGTGCACAAAACACTTTGTTTATATTTTTTGTGCTCGCAATGTGTAGGTTAAGCCTTTTTTCCCCAGAAATTTTGTCATTTTAATACAAAGTTTTTACATTTTGGTGTGCATTTTTCGTAATTTTCGTTTTTTTAACCCTAGAACAGACAGACGTGTTCAAGTTTAAGCACCATAAAGATAAAAAAACTTAAATTTTTTTTGTTTTTCTTTTAATCATTTATTACATATATATTCACTTGTTTTAAATATTTTTTAAAGAAAGATATTGTTTTTTTAATATATTAAAATTAAGTTTGACTTGTCTTGGACTTGTCCTTACAAAAATCAGTCTTTTTCGAAGGACCTCAGTTTATAGCAAAAAAATTAAAATAAAATAAATTTTTTTGTACTTCAATTGAATGAGTTAACTGTTTTAAATTATACTTTAAAAAATATTAGATAAAATTACCATTTTAGGCAAAAATTACATATAAAATTTGTAGTCACGTAAAGATAACGATACGTCTATTAGACGTATTTTTAAAAAGCAATCGTATATATTTCAGCAAACAATAAGTTACTACTGAATGGTAGCTGAGAAAACTGAGAATGAGAATGTTCTCTCTTACGAGTGTGGGAGACTGAGAGCAAAATTCAAACGACGTACGTCTCACAGACGTACGTTATCTCACTAGGGTTAATTTAAATATGGACTTCTTGCAAACACAGGCCATCATTTTTTAGATTAAGATTTTTCTTAATAAGGATTATAATGAATATAGCCAAATTATTGTTGCAGATTTCAAATAAAGTTGCACTAGTTCCATACAGATACACCGATTCTTCAGAGGAAATAGTTGAAGAAGATACTTGTGTTGGAAACGAGGTAGGAGGTTTCCGAAACCACTACCCAAAAGATTTCTACGAAAGAAGAGACCTTCTACTTCAGTTTATACAGGAGCTTACAAATAATTGCATCGTTAAATTATTCAGATTTAAAATCACTTTGTGATAAATATATAATTCCCGATATTTTCCACAGAGAGTACCTCAACTTAAAACACAACTCTTTTATCACAGATACATTACCAGATACTGATGTAGAAGACGAATGAATATGATTGATAGATAGTTATATAGTTTTTATTTAAAAATACTTAGTTTAGTTGTAAATTTAAAATATTTGTTAATCAGTCGCATCTCTAAATCTAAATAAGTATGAATTCCGTCTTGAAATCTGAATAAAAACATTGATCTGGATCACCAACCACTGTTTTTAATGTTTTCAAATGTGTATTTTTTAATATTTTAATTTTGGCTTAACCGACACTTTCAAGTAATGAAATCTTTTTTTGGAAAGCAAAAAGGGCGTAAGCGACAAATGCGCCATTATTATTAAAGAAATGTAAAAAAATCCCACATCAGTATACGTCAATTATATAGTCTTATATACACACCAACTTTCACGTTACTATCTGAAGTAATCACAATATTAATACAAAACAACTAAGGACGGGACTGTCTTCGGCTGTGCCGAAGACTTCATACCTTTCATGAATGGAGCTGAACAATAATCTTATCCCCTTCGTAATCTCCAAATAATCGGATGTATAAGATAAGAAATATATAGTGAACAGATGTACATACCTAAACGATTTTTAAGATAAATATAAAAAAAATGGCTAAAAACCCCCTTATCTGAACGTCGGTTGTATGGGATATATATTGTATATAGCTCCGATCGAAATGATTTTTACAGGAAATCTTCTATGATATATTAGAATAAATATCACCAAGTTTAACGTTTTTATATTGGAAATTAAGGGAGAAATGGCCAAAAATCTTTCTATCTGAACGATCGGTTGTATGGGATAGGTATATACTATATACATATAGCTCCGATCAAAGTGATTTTTTCAAGAAATCTTCTATGATATATTAGAATAAATATCACCAAGTTTAACGTTTTTATATTGGAAATTAAGGGAGAAATGGCCAAAAATCTTTCTATCTGAACGATCGGTTGTATGGGATAGGTATATACTATATACATATAGCTCCGATCAAAGTGATTTTTTCAAGAAATCTTCTATGATATATTAGAATAAATATCACCAAGTTTAACGTTTTTATATTGGAAATTAGGGAGAAATGGCCAAAATCTTTCTATCTGAACGATCGGTTGTATGGGATAGGTATATACTATATACATATACTAGCTCCGATCAAAGTGATTTTTTCAAGAAATCTTCTATGATATATTAGAATAAATATCACCAAGTTTAACGTTTTTATATTGGAAATTAAGGGAGAAATGGCCAAAAATCTTTCTATCTGAACGATCGGTTGTATGGGATAGGTATATACTATATACATATATCTCCGATCAAAGTGATTTTTCAAGATATCTTCTATGATATATTAGAATATATATCACCGAGTTTCATGTTTATACTTTCTAAATTGCGGCAGGAATGACAAAAATCGTCTTATCTGAACGATCGGTTGTATGGGAGATATATGTTATAGTGGTCCGATCCTACCGGATCCGACAAATGTCTAATATAATACAAAAATACATAAAAAAAAATTTCATTGAGATATCTCAAAATTTGAGGGACTAGTTTGCGTTCAAACAGACAGACGGACAGACGGACGGACGGACAGACGGACATGGCTATATCAACTCAGTGTTCGCCCTGATCAATTCGGTATACTTAATGGTGAGTCTATCTTCTATATTTCTCAACGTTACAAACATCGGACCAAAGTTAATATCCCATTTCATGTTCATGAAAGGTATAAAAAGCGTCTACTGAATGATTTTGTTTATGTCGGTTAAGCCCTTTCTGCGGTTATGGCTCGATATCACAGATTTTCATCAGATTTTTATTCCACATTTTCGAATGCCGCGCTTTTTTCAATTTTGGAATTAATATCAAATCGGGGAAAAAGTTTTTCTGAAATTAATTCGCTTTTGAAAATAGAACTAATGTCAATGACGTTGATTCCAGCATATTATGTCAATTGACGCTAGTGGAATTAATACTATTGCACGTCACCCATGGTTATAGTCTTTCTCCCGAAATGTCCTTCACGGCCATAAAGTGAAAATTAGGAAGGCCTTAAAGTCAATTGACACTGTGACTATTTGAAATGGTCACAAGGCCAATTAATATTTTGGCCATATGAAGTCTCATAACGTCAATTAACCTTTTGGCCGTTGACCTTATGTAACCCCACTAAACTTTATGCCTCCAATACCCATAAAATTTGGCAGAAATATTGTCATTGTAGTGTACATTAACTGTGAAAAACGACGAACCAAACTATGAACGGTTATTATCATACAGGGGCTCGAAATTTCACTGTTTATGTTAGCGTGCTCCGCCTACCACACCGAAGGTCCTGAGTTCAAGTCCAGGCCAAAGCAACATCAAAAATTTATGGATTGAGATGCGCCCGTATCTACAGTCAGTAAACGTTTATTTTCATCCACAAATCATCAGACGGTAGGACTGTTCGATTTTTCCCGATTTCAGATATAGATATAAAGTGGCATTCAATAGCTGTAGCAAGTTCTCGCAATTACATGCAATGAAGCATATGATTATTCTGTAACTTCACTGTTGCGACCCCTATTAGTGCATCCAATATTGTGTTCACCCAGTCTGGCCTTTCTACTTCCGGTGCGCTTTGAATACCGGCTTACAAAACGGTTTTCTGAATCAGTGTATGTGAAACCGTTTCAGCGAATGTTGGTTTTGGGTTTCGAGATCCCTTATTGTGAATTTTTAATCACCCGGTGATTCAACGGGTGCGCGCGCATTTGCGAGATGAGCCGATCTTTCGATATCCGACGCGAACTGCTGCAATGTTTCATTAGCATTTTGGAAGCGTTCCTTTGCTCACTTCGGTAACGTATTTCCATTGCTTCATAATTGTTTCGTTCTCCCTCTGGAAAGGTCTGTAAGATTTCAGCAGCAGGCGTTTATAATGCCACGAACAGTGCAACAACTTTATCTTATATACGTGAAAAAGAATAGAACAATCAAACGTCGGGGATTTAAGGAATTTTATAGTAGACTTTGAAGTGATTGCACAGGTGAATAGTAATTCTTGGATCCGATCTTTCAAAGCATCCATATATGCCTCCATTTTATCTTGCCGATCGCTAAAAGCCTCCAGTTGCGACGACACTTTTATTACGGAATAAATACTAAAAAAATTATCTAAACAATTATTGTACGTAAAACATTGTTCGGACTAAATATTTGTCGAAAATAGTCTTAAGAATAAAAGAGCGAAATTTCGATACCCAATAATATACCCTACAATAACAACGTTTCCACCAAATTTCGCGAAGGGTATATACATATATATCGTTAAATTTAAAAAAACTCTGAAATTTCGAATCGCCATAAGCAAGACCCTGGCCCTAGTGTGATTTACCCGGCATAGGAATATGCATATACACTCATCGACAAAATAATAGGTGTACACAGCTTTGGTTCTATATCATTACAAGATTTTGCGAATGAAAACAAAGTTTGTATGGTAATATTAATAACTTTAGTTACTTATACTAAATATATGAAAATTATTATAATTCATAAATTTCAAAGATAACTGTATCATAATAAAAAATTTCGTTGGTCAAAATAATAGGTGTATGAAACTTTTCTTAAAAATCAAAGTACACCATTGAAATATAATTCCTTACCCCACTGTTTCTTAATCACCGGTATCTCCTCCATGTTTTGTGTAACTTTTCCTTTTCCAATGTCACGACGTTAATTCATTTTTGACAGATTTCCAATGGAGTGCTATCCCATCCCAATCCTTCGTATTCTGCAAAAATAACTCCCTTGTTTTGAAATGAAAAGGACACCAGTCTTCCTCCAAGGTCACTTTACAAGTTCTCAATCGGGCTGAAGTCAGGGGATTGACTTGGCCATTGCATACATGTGACAATTCCATTTCAGAACCACTCAGATACCAACCGAAGAGTATGTTTTGTATCATTATCTCTGGGTATAACTCAATCTGAGTGGCATTTTTTTCTCCGCATATGTCAGCTTAAAATTTCGCATAATAGTCGTGTTTTTTTATACACGCGTATACGTTTACGTTTACGCGTGAAAAAAAACGCATATCCTCGCTTAGATAATGCTTAGGAGACCCATCTAGCGGCAGTGGTTAAATAACTAGCTACAGCCACAGGGTGTACCGAAAAGCGGAGACACAACCCTCTGATGGCCATAGGGTATAACATATAGCTAAATCAGTTGCGAGGCATTGTGGACACACATAGAATACATAGAATTAGTGTAGAGGGTGAAACAAAGACACATATTTCAGTTACATCTGAGTATAATGCGTTTCTAAATTTAGTAGGACAAGTTTTATGCGCAGCAATTTCAGAGGTGTATTTAAAGTTTGACGCTTAGCAGTCCATATAAAGTTTAAGCTTATTGACGTTTACGTGTAAAAAAAACACGGATAATATCTCTTTACTCCACGGTACACAAACAGAAGAGACAAGCTTATGCCACCGTATATCATCTGCATTGGTGCGGTCCCATTGTAGGAAAAAATATTTTTAATCAGCGTCGAAGTGAAGATTAATCTGTGTGAAAGGACACCAAAAGTATTGTACATGGAGAAGGAAACGTAATGGTCGAAGGCTTCTCTTGTTAAGGTTTGGGTTCTTTATTTTGGATTAAGGCCTAATAATCACTGAGGAGTACAGCAATATTTTGCGAAATGATAAGCTGACATATGCGGAGAAAAAATGCCACTCAGATTGAGTTATCACCAAGATAACGATACAATACATACTCTTCGGTTGGTATATGAGTGGTTCTGAAATGGAATTGTCACATGTATGCAATGGCCAAGTCAATACCCTGACTTCAACCCGATTGAGAACTTGTAAACTGACCTTAGAAGAAGACTGGCGTCCTTTTCATTTCAAAGCAAGGGAGTTATTTTTGCATAATACGAAGGATTGGGTTGGGATAGCACTCCATTGGAAATCTGTCAAAATTAATTAACGTCGGGACCATTGGAAAAGGCAAAGTTACACAAAACATGGAGGAGATACCGGGGATTAAGAAAACAGTGGGGTAAGGAATTATATTTCAATGGTGTACTTTGATTTTTAAGAAAAGTTCCATACACCTATTATTTTGACCAACGAAATTTTTTTATTATGATACAGTTATCTTTGAAGTTTATGTATTATAATAATTTTCATATATTTAGTATAAGTAACTAAAGTTATTAACATTAACATACAAACTTTGTTTTCATTCGCAAAATCTTGCAATGATATAGAACCAAAGCTGTGCACACCTATTATTTTGTCCATGAGTGTCCGTGAAAACTTTTGCACTAACAATACGTTCAACAAAGTTTTTAGAAACTTCTTCAGAAATAAATTACTAATCGCTTTAATATTTTTGATATCGATTTTTATCATTAATACCCACCTTTATCAAGGAGATTATATTTTAATGTCATAACGGTACGCATAACAATCCAACAATGAGCGAGCTAAATGCTCAGTGAGGTCTTTAATAGATAGAAATTTACTCCCGCCACAAAAGCTATACAGTGCTCTGCAAACAATACAGATTGTTATTGCTATGTGAGTTTCAAATAAAAGCGCCAACATATGGGAGCGTTTATTCATTGTTAAATGAGTGATCGAACGTCGAAAGTGTGTAATAGTTACTCCGGCTGTTTCGGCAACGAAAAAACAACAATAGATAATTAATTAACAAAAGAATCTGTGCAAAATACATTCATACATTATCGTACCTACATATGTATGTATCAAACTCGAAGTCGATCGGGTATATAGGAAAATATGTACTATAAGTAATGTATTGATCATTTGTTTTGGCGTTCCAAGGTGATTCCCCAAAGTGACGACAGAAGTGAATAGCAATAAAGATTTGCAAGCATTTGCGCATAACAAAACACATATATATATATATGTATATATGATATACGCTGTAATAATAATAGCAATAAAAAACGCTATCAGATGATGATAATAAAAGCTATGAGAAGCGGAAAATTTAGTGCAGTGGGAGTGACACTGAAAATTCATTAAAAAAAAATTGCTAATGTTAACAAACAAACAAAAATTAGAACATACACATACAAACATTTTAATCTCACCAAACTTACAATTCAAGCTAGTGGTGACTTCTTTAACTGCGGTGTATTTGATGTAAAAATAAATTAATATAAAAATTAATATAAAAAAAACCTGAAAAAGATACGCCAGAACTGATAATTGAAAAAAGCATATAAGTGAACATTAGCAACAACAAAATGGGTATACGAGTGCTCGATGGCGAAGATCCTGCAGCTTATAACTGCACCTATGCACAACACAACAAAAACAATAGCACGCTAACATGTCACTGCATGTGCAGTAGAATCAATAGCAGAGACTGTAGCAGTAGCAGCGGCAGAAGTGAGAGCAGTACCATGAGTGACTGCAGCAGCAATAACACAAACAGCAGTATTAACACCACCAACGTTACATGTACCTGTAATACAAATACAACAAATTGTTGCAATTGCTGCTGTCATAAACCTACTCCACCTACACTCACACTAATATTTGCTAACAATAACAGCAGTAGCAGCACAGAAGCGAACAAGTATCATTACTGTAAAACGGAAATGCTACAAACACCACACAGCGATGCAGCAGCACAAATACTCACACACTCAACCAAAGATTTAGTTGGTAACTCCAAAGAATATCGCATTGAGAATAATAAATTTGATTTACGTATAATTGGTAATAGCAATCGGATACGTATTGGTTGTAATCAAGGTAATTTACAAATTATCGGCAACTGTACAAGACTGAAAATAACAAATAATACTGGTAAAATACGTTATACGGGCAATGAAGGACGTATTTGTTTGGGTAGCGATTCAATACAACAAGCCGTAGATTATATTGGCAATAATGGCAAATTGAAAGTGATCAAAGCAGCGGAATTGTTAAATGAGAAATATAAAAATCACAAACAAAAAATCCCTAAAGAAGAAAGCGTTGCTACAACGACGCACACCAGCACAATGTCGGCGAATGGTGCGGAGCAAAAATATGCCACATCAGCAAAAATAACAACTACTAATGGTATATCAACAACGATTCACACAGAACAATCAGCATTTTCGTCAACATATTCAACACCAAAAAAGTTGAAGGTGAAGTCAGCATCTTTTGCGGGCGTTTACTGTGCAAAATGGCAACAATTTAATGAGTTATTTAAACGACATGATCGGCGTGATTTTGACAGCGGCGCATCAATGCCAAATTTGAAAAATAATGATGAATATGATTTGAAATTGTGGTTTTGGTTTTGGTGAAAAGGTTGAACAAAATACTAAACACGGAAATGGGAGCAAAAAGAGTAACAAGTTTTGCAGAATAGATAATAGTATTAATATAGCAAATACTTATGGTAATATTTGTATTAAAAGTGCTGTTAATGTAAGTATTTAAGTGAAATGAGATCTAGGTTTAGATTCAAAAATAATTTTTGGTTAGGATTCAAAAATTTCTAATTCATATAACAATTATTAAACGTGCGACTTGAAGCCGTTGTCGCAATAAAAAAAAACAACGGAAATTTTAAATTAAATACATTTGTTATTTATATGAGAGAATAATTAAAAAATTAGCATGTGGCGATTGTTACTAGAACATATTTCTGAATTTCACTACTTCATCATTATGGGAGATGCCTCTATCCACTCAGCTGTTTGAATTGCTTCGTAATTTATCTCTAAGTATTGCCTTTTTGTTGCTATTCCTTTTACATACATTTTAGTACATACATATGTATATGTGACCCGGCCTATGAAAAGGTGGCTTATGACTCAAAAAAGAAAGAGCTGTTAACGATAAACAATGCATTTCTTCAGTTTCTTAGTAGTTTTTCTTTTGCATTATTTTTTTTTAGTCATAACCCACCTTTTCATAGCCGGGTTACATATACTCAATATTTTAATCCGAGTTTTGTGGAACATATTTTAGGGCTCGTTCAACAGAACTTGATTAGTGACATTGGATTTTTTGGCAACACTTCCGCTGTTCACCCTTATATCAATGCCATTTAGGAGTATTTGATAAGCGAGACAGACATGTTATTTTAAATAGTAAGAAAATTTAAATGAAAATGCATATATTCTGAAAAAAAATTTCCAAAACGAGAGCAGTTTTCCAAACTGAAAATCTTAGGTGGAAATTTAAAGTGTAGGTTTAAAAATATCGGCTTAATTTTTAGTATTCTATAATCACAAAACTGCAACCTAATCAAAATTCCCAAACTTTTACTAGACATTTACAAGTTTACTTATATGAATTTTATTTCCATTATTTAAACAGAAAGCATTCCGTCAGCCTTAGTTAGTTAGTTAGGAGGGGTGACCCTACAGGAGAAACCTTGCACAAAATATCTAGGAATCATCCTAGACAGTAAGCTGTCATGGAAGCTCAACGTGGAGGAGAGGATGAAGAAGGCTTTAACGGCAATTTATGCATGTAAAAGAATGCTGGGGTGTACGTGGGGCTTATCGCCCTCTCTTTCTCATTTGGCTTTTATGGCGATTGTAAGCCCTATTCTATACTATGGAGTTCTTGTTTGGTGGAAAGCCACACAAAAAACAACATACCTCAAAAAATTAGAGGGGGTATGCAGACTATCGATGCTTAGCATTACGGGAGCTCTGAAAACAACCCCGACGACTGCACTGCATGCCATTCAGCACATTCCACCTGTAGACCTGGTAGCAAAGAACATAGCATTAACAACTGCAACTAGGCTCGGTGCCTCGGGGCAGCTTGAGCGCCGACCATATGGCCATAGTAGTATAGCGTCATCAATAACAAGACGAACAGACTACCTGATTCCCTATCTGCGTTTCGAGGGAGATCTTAAGGCCACAATAGAGGTGGACGGTTGGCGCAAGGGTGCGCAAATGGCGGACGAGGCGATACATGTGTACACAGATGGTTCCAAAGTGGTGGAAGGAGTAGGGTCTGCGGTATACTGTGCTGATCCGGAAATAAGCAGATCCTAGAGGCTGCCGGATTGCTGTAGCGTTTTCCAAGCGGAAATATTAGCCGTAACCAAAGCAGTAGAAACCCTGGAAGAAAATAGCCCAAGCTGCAATCGTGTTAACTTTTATATTGACAGTCAAGCAGCAATTAAGGCAATAATCTCGCATAGCACAGCATCTAAATGCGTCTTAGAGTGTAAGCAGTCCCTGGAGAGAGTCGGAACAGGGAGAAGCATATATCTATATTGGGTCCCAGGGCATATGGGAATAGATGGGAATGAAAAAGCGGATGAATTAGCTAAAAAGGGCGTATTCCTTGAAGCTTGCTCCGTAGACGTCCCAATTAGACTGGGCGAAATTAAGCGAAGGCAAGAGGTGCACATGATCGACCAAGCAGGAAAGGCGTGGGTTCAAGCGCGGGGCTGTAAAGTGTCGAAGATTATGTGTAGGTCTTGCAACCTTAGACTAACAAAGTTGCTTCTATCATTAAAAATAGAGGACTGTAGACTCATGACGGGTATTCTGACTGGACACTGCCTTCTGGCATCACATGGCTTTAAATTAGGCTTGGTCAGTGATAGCAGATGTAGGAAGTGCGGGCTGGAGGAGGAAACGATCGAGCACGTTCTGTGCTCGTGCCTGCGCTTGCCAGGCTAAGACTCCAGCTATTAGGAGTGATGCAGCTGTCAGATCTAGAAGCAGCAAGTGGCTTAAGTCCTAGGAAGCTTCTAGTATTTGCCAAGAGGACGGAGTTATTTTATAACATAGGTTCTGGTTTTTGATAGGGTTTTTCAGTTTGGTCGTTAAAACAAACTTCTGGTAACACTACGGACTTATTCAGTCATTCCTCATGGACCGGCCAGTTCAACCTAACCTAACCTAACCTCAGTTTTAGGATCAGGAGACATTTGACATATTTCATGACAAAAAAAATTACATGTTCAATATTCTTAAGCTGAATTTGTTCTTGCTAAAAATAGAAACTTTAAATAAGCATATGTAGAATAATAATAAACAAATTTCCAAAAATAGTACATTAAGTTCCTGTTTTTCTTAATATCACTTGAATCACTGATGCAAACTCAGTAATGCAAAGCGATAAGAAATAAATGAAGAGATGATGAAAAAATGATCCAAATTAGAAAAAATATAAAACATAAAACTTGTGAAATATAAAATTAAAGATAGAGCTCCCTGTACATTAAATGTTTACATGACATGGCAAATTAGTAGTAAAATAATAATATTAAGTAGCTATAAGCATTTTAAGCAAAATCCTTCTAATATGGAGTAGCATCATAACTGTTTCTAAAGAATATCTAATCAAAGTTTACTATTATCTTTTTGCCATAAAAAGTTGACATTTTACTGATATTTTTTTAGTGAAAATTAAGAGTTAGAATTTGTCTGTTTTTTATAGATTGAAAAAAAAAGTGACTCGATTCTCTTCCCCTGTTTTAGCACGTATACTTGACAGTTCAACACTGACATTAAAAAAAATGTATTTTTCATAAATCATAAAATAACAAAATAGTTGTCAAAGAGTAAAAAAAGTGCAGTATACACATTAGACTGGGTCGATGTATTAACCGATACCGCGCCATCGATTTTCGATAGGATTTGGGCTCAGGAAAAAAAGTTTCACTAGGCGTACCCAAAAAAAATATTTTCGAGCCTGCGAAATTTCATTTTTTTTATTTTTTTCGACTTTGATTTTTAAGGTTTTTTTCATGACCTACTAAAAAATTTTCAATTGATTGTAAAATTTTCATGTATACCCTGTCCGACCCAAAAATGTCCGCTAAAAACGTTGGCGATAACAGTTTTTTGAAAAAAAAACAATTTTTTTAATATCGCCAACGTTTTTAGCGGACATTTTTGTCGGGTCGAAAAAAATCTTAAAAATCAAAGTCGAAAAAAAGACAAAAAATTAAATTTCGCAGACTCGAAAATTATTTTTTTGGGTATGCGTAGTGGAACTTTTTTTTCCTAAGCCCAAATCCTATCGAAAAATTGATGGCGCGATATCGGTAAACACTCGTCCATACAAATCGACCCATCCTAATACACATACTATTTTATTGCTACTACAGGCGGGGTACACTCGCAAGCATCAGAGTGTCGATATATAGCTGTTCAAATGTTTTGTTTTCGATGAGGGAATGTACCTAAATTTAAATTTTTTCTTATCAGACTTATACTGCTACAATCACAAGACTTTTGTAAGCTGTCTTTTTTTTGATTTCGAACTCAAAACTCATTGCGAGTATATTGTAATGTATAGCAGCATAAAGAATCATTACATATACGAGTATACCTAACATTTTAATAGGAAAAGTTCTTTTCATCTGGCTATTTAGATCAAAATATGTATAATATTTTTTGAATTCTGTACCTGGCACCTAATTGCTTCTGTAACTAGATTCGATAGCAAATGTGATAGTTTTTTCACATTCGGCAGAAATTTCTTTCGAATCGAGTTCCATAATAACTGTGAATCTTACCTATTATTTTCGAGCTAGCTTGCAATTAATTATTAAATTATATTAGCTACAAAAATTAGTAGGACTATTTACGAAAATTGACATTTATTAATTAAGATACTAATTTAGTTTCAAAATCTCTACTATTTCAATTTTAAGAATATAGAAATGAAAAACCCGCATTACTTTCTCTGTAAAATATTAAGCACGAATTTGCAATTTTACCCACTGTTCCTAAATGTCTTAGTCATTTGCCTAAAGTTATTGCTAAATGAAAATTGTTTATGAAATAGTACGCTTTATTAAAAGTATTCCCATATTTAAGTAAATTTAGTATAAAGCAATACCCATCAAGTATTTCAACTTATGTAAGTCATAAAATATATAATTACAGAAAAATTTTATAATACAATTATTATTTAAGCAAAGCCATTTACAATTTAAGCATATAAATAGCTAATGGTTTAACTTATGTACTTGTTAATAAAAAACTGCAGATGTGTCATTCTATGAATGATATGTAATAAATGAAGAATTTAATGTTTAACCAAAAATTTAATTACTCAGATTCAGACGACCAATATAAACGCAATATGAAGGCAGAGCTGAGTATTATTATTCAACTTTTTTCCCTATTCGTTCGGTAAATTCAGTACCAGGTGTTGTTATCCCAACAGCTGATTGCTTCTTCTTGATTACACTGGTTTACAGCCAAAATGCACCAGAGACGCCATTATGAAATTCCTATGTAAAATCATTCCCTGATTCTGAAAATCAGGTTATTTTTAATTATATGGTAACTTTTTTGAGATATTTACGAATTACCGTTATTTCAAAAAAATAAAAAATTGGGTCCACTTAATCATATATATCTCAAGAACGGATTGAGCAATTCCAAATGGTTTGAAGCTTTTAAAATGTAATAAAATTTTCTATGAACTGTTTTCGAGATCCTTCCTCGCAAAATACAAATTTTTTTATATTCTTACAAAAAAAATTACAAAAATCCGTAATGATTGTTCGTTATCTTTGAATCTGCCCCAGAAAAAGTGTTTTATGCACAGTTTATAGCAAATTTTATTACCTTTTAAAAACTTCATACCGTTGTGGAATTGCTCAATTCGTTCTTGAGATATATATGATTAAGTAGGCCCAATTTTATTTTTTTTTAAATAACGGTAATTCGTAAATATCTCAAAAACGTTGCCATAGGATTAAAAATAACCTTGATTTTCGGAATAAGGCGGGGATTTTACATAGGAATTTCATAATGGCGTCTCTGGTGCAGAAAAAAAGTTGGAATTTGTGATCTAGTGTTATTTTCCGTACAACGCCCTGTACAACAATATGTTAGTTAATCGAAATCAATGAACATTTTCTTTTGATTTGATAATCTTCTGCACGGTGAATTGGCTGAATTCGCTTTGCCATCACCTTGTATAGACCCTCCAAAAATTACGAGTACTCCATGCATGCATGTATGGAGTACTCGCTTTGGACCAAGCGAGTGCCGCAAAATTAACCACAATTCATACAAAAAATATGGTCCAATTAACATTGCGACTGGACCATATACTCCAGCTCAGCATTATGTCAGAGTAATCCATGGAGTACTCCAGTATGACACAAGTGGCCTACATGATACAACGATTTGCAGCGAGGTTTCAGAAAACAAAATTTACAATAAAGGGACACATTTTTTGCATAAAAGTCCAAATCTATTGACTAAAAGTGCACATGTCTTTTATAAAAGATTAAATGTTTTTCAAAAACGAACAAATGTAGAAATATTTTTGAACTGTTCAGAAACTACATTTTCTCTTCTCTGTAATACTTCAATTAGAACTTTTCTGAAATTCATTCTTTATTTTCTGAAGTACACCTATTTGCCCTTTTCTAAACTTTTTAACTCGCATCTGCCCTATTTTAAAGTATTAAAATAAAAAATCACACATTTCTACTCTCGAATTAAATTCAAGTTTTACCTCTTAAACAAAGTGGTTAGTTTTGGCTAAGCTCACGTCACACTGCCCACTTCTGAACATAGCCCTGATTTCAAACGCTATCCAGTAAAAGAAGTTGTAACATATTCTACGTTAATTTGTACAAGGGGTTATCTAAGATAAAATATCTGCTTAAGAGAGCCTGAAGAGCCGCATAGAAATAGTCAGTTTAAATTTATGAGCTAACTATGTGCTTCCAAGGTGACTTGTACCGCCCGTCACAAGCTAAAATTAACATATATATTTTTTTTGTAAAATATACAAGTTAGGCTAAAGTACGAATTGGATCTTAGTTCCTTATAAAAACATATGGAATAGCCTGTTTTGAAACGAATTTTATAGTTTCTCCAAAATTGGGAAATGAAGTCATCCACTTATGTACATGTGTACGTGTGTGATTTCAGTGCCCCACCCGTCGCTCCTGAAAAATGTAAAATTTTATATTTCATTAGTTTCGTATCAAACGAATATACATACATGAACCAATAAACAGATATCGCATTAAAAAATGAGAGAGAAAAAAATCATAGTTAGCTGTGAAATAAATTTTCTCGGCGTGACGTCACGCTTTTGACAACATGTTTCATTGCTGACGCAGTGTTCAGACTTTATTCCAATCGAAGTTTATCGATCTCTAAGGTTTATTTGGGTCGAGTTGAAAACTTAATAGTATTACTACCTAATATCTTTGGTTGAAGTTTTCATTGTTTATATATGAAAAGTGACGATTGGATGAAATGACGTGAATTCATTGTTCGTATCTTCAGACATGTTTGTTCACATTTTACTCACAGTTTTTGTACTTTTTTCGTACGGAATGAGAATAGAAGGAGTAAAATGTAAAAAATTTGTTCGGGCGCGATCTGTAAATCTTACCAAAATTCAACATACAGCACTTCTTGAAGTTTTATATAAAAATGAAGTACATTGAGTCAGTGAGGTCAGCTAACCCTATTTAGCGATAACAGTCGTCAATTGGGAGCACCAAGCGAGGTCAAGACTTCCTCCAACTGTCTCTCCCAACTCAGTGAAGGTCTTCCCCTTCCTCTGTTTACAAACTGCAGGAGCGTATTCGTTCATCCGCATAACGTGACCTAGTTAACGAAGCTTTGTTGTTGTTATTGTTGTTGTTCCCTGATTCCGAGCCATACATCAAGACAGGTATGATGAGTGACATCTAGAGCGAGAATTTTGTTCGTCGAGAGAGGACTTTACTTTTCAATTGTCTAAAGAAGCACTTGTCGGCAAGAGTTATTATCCGTTTGATTTCTAGGCCGACATTGTTTTTGCTTTTCATGCTGCTTCCCAAACAGACGAAATCCTTCACAATCTCGAATTTATAACCGTGACGTGGCTACAAAGGCCACGATGACAGCAAATACCTCGTATTGTCCACATTTACTGCAAGACCCATTTTTTTGCTACCAACTCTTCGCTTCCATGTTTGAACAGTCCGGCGGGTATCCCGTCATTACTTGGCACCTTGTGATTTTTTAGCCGTGATATTGCCATTCTCACTTCGCCATAGTTGGATGCCGGAGCTTATTTTTCATCATCGGCGATCGGGTTCTTCTTCTCCCACACTCTGTAAGTCAGTTACACAGTCCTTAAACATTTTGTCATTAATAATAGTATGCGATAAATATCCGAGGAGATAGAGCCCACTTTTCTTTCAGAATGTGGTGTGCTAATGGGAGCATTAATTGGTCATCCTACACGTTTTAGGCCGACTCCATGTGCATCTGATAAGGCAGATAACTTTTTTGCTGAGAAACATTTCATGGCAAAAACACAATTGAAGGGTTTGCCAAGCCACCAAATCAATTTGATATTAGTTGTAAGCCTGCTTTCAAAAAGGAAGAAAAATTATACTCCGAAAATTTAATTTTTACTCCGGCATAGTCGTTTACTCAGGTAGTAGTTTTAAATACTCCGAACACTGGTAGCGAAATATGAGAGAATTCTAATAAATGGAAAAATTTCAAAATCGCTACGTCATCAAACTTTTTTCTCAAATTAAATTACAAATACAACAATTACGGAATGCGGGATCTTGCTTGGCTCATTTGTTTATGATATACATACAACTTTAAATGACAATTTTTCAAAATTTAAAAAATTATTAGTTAAAGATAAATTACTTACATTCGCACATATATGCATTCGCATGACATGCTCATATTGCTTTATACAATTGTTTTTGTTATTGATATTAGAGAAAATTTCAAAGTTTACAAACGGCGATGGTTACTAGGGCATGTTTCTGAATTCCACTTCTTCATCATGAAATTCAGAAACATGTCCTAGTAACTATCGCCATTTGTAAGCTGGGCAATTTTCTCTAATATCAATAAATTATTTACAGTTTGAGTCAAAATCGAATTAAAATGTCCCACGCATCGCTTTGGGAACTCGATTAGTGAAATTTTTCGGAGAATATTTAAACCATCTAGGGATCAACAAAAGTCTATACAAACTACATGCAAAATGAAGATTTCGTGTGAGAGATTAATGGTCAAAATGTCTCACAAAATCAATCGTAGTGAGGTTTTTCTACTCTCTCTACCTATCTTTTACTAGGTCTGGAAGCACGGCGACCTTTGTGCAGATCTATTGTGCAATTCTACCTATCTAACCTTTTTCCTTTAATTTTTTAACATATTTTCTTTTTAAGTTTAAAATACGTGGGCCGTGTTCACCATCTTCGTTTACATATTACCAGATTATCTTAATTTTCGTACATATTTTCTAATAGTTAAGTATATGTGACCTGGAATCATGAAACGACCCTATTGTGCGAAAACAAGTTTTCGAGAAAAACTCGTTTAAAGTTTTTGTTTAGATTGACTCTGTGCAGCGGCCGGCCGTTGTGAAAAAATTTTTAATCAGAATTTAAGTAAATTTGCAATAAGCTACAAGCTTGAAACTTGGAATATAGTTCAAAACCTGATGACAACGCAATAATAAGAAAAAAATCTATGGTAGGAAAAGTTCCACCTCTAGAGTGCAATCTCTAATTGAAAGTCACAAAATAAAAGATATATTTTATCGTAAAATGAAATTGCTATTCCCTCAAAACTCAATATAAATTTTTGGCGAATTTTTTTCATAGAAAAAGTTCCACCTCTAAAGTGTAATCTCTAATTGGAAGTGTAAAATAAAAGATATATTTTATCCTGAAATGAAATTACTATTCCCTCAAAACTAATTTACCTCTTAAGTATCTTTAAGTTTTTTTTATATGAGACCCATGTATGGCACAGTGAGTAAAGAGTTGATTTTATTTTTTTGGAAATTAAGGGTTTTTATTCATGAGAAACGCAACATCAAAGACTTTTTTATGGGGAAACAATATTACATGATTGAAGCTCCTTAGACCTAGTTTACATATAACGAGATTATCTTCATTTTCGTGCTTAACTCCTAATCGGTAAAGAAATAACTAGATTTCCCTTCAATAATCGGTAGTTATGAACAAATTTTACAGATGTCGATTGTATTTTCATATTCAAAGAACCACCTCTAGAGTGTAATATCTAAAGGCTTGGTTTCCTCCAAAAGTCGGTGCCGCTTTGTTACGAACATTAAAGAGCGCCCGTTATACTCACCGTTTTTAGCGGCACCGCCTTGTTGGAAACTATGAACACTTACGGCAGACGATCCACAATATTTTAGTTTGCATTTTTGCATGTTTTTTTTAATTTCTTCTCTTATTTTTTTAACTGCGCATACAAAAATAAAACATGTTCCCAAAAACCATATTCAAAAATATTTTCAATTTTATAAATATTTTCAAATATTTGACAAAATGTTCACCGCTTTGACAATAGCGGTAGCAAAAAAACGGTGATGAACGAGTTTCTACTGTCATGACGGCCGTAGTATTTAATGCTCTGACGCTATATTACGTTACGGCATGGCGGAACGATACAAGGTGGCAGCATTGTGACATACCTACAAACATAAATAAAAATTTCATTTACTTTGTTTTTGTAAATTCGATGGACAAATGTCAAAATCGTACTGCGTCGGAAGTTGATGTATCAAATCAATTAAAAAAAGTTTATAATCAGCTGTCCCATGCTGCCACCTTGTATCGTTGCGCCATGCGTTACGGTGAACTTCACCGTCTTCTTAGTTTCCACATAATTACCGTTACACTGTAACATTTTGACAACATACTCTACCGCTATGTAACGGCCGCTATATAGCGGCACCGCTTTCAAGTAAACCAAGCCTTAAGTAAGTGCATGCAATAAAAGAGAAACGTGAAAATTTGACAGCTAATAATCTACATAGTTCCTAAGAGCGGGATATATAGGCAAATCCCAAAAACTTTTACTTTTTTGGATACTCGGGTTTTACACACGGGCAAAAAACTTAAGGCCAGAAAAAAGTACAAGGACATTAAAAGTTTCTAGTAAGTTTTTTTCAGAACTTCGAAACGTAAAAAACGTCGATTTTTACACTTTTTCAAGCGATACCCTTGATTTTTTAATTTTTTCGATAAAATTTTGAGGCATCGCTGAAACGCTATGGAATTTAAACTGAATGTTGTTTTTGAGACGGAGATTCTAAAAGTATGAGCAAAATTAATGTGCCCCTCCAATACTCAAAACTATCATTAATCAATTAGCGATTCTTTTTTTTTGTCATTTTCAATATTGACAGTTTTTTTGCTTATAGCTTTTTGAGGCAACTGAGTATTGAAATTTGGATTATGCACGATAATAGCCTATCAGGGACTAAAAATACCTGTGGCTTCAAATTCGATGTGCCCTTTTCAGTTTTGAAAGTAGAGGCAGAAAAGTGGAAGCACTTGGTTGCGTAAATTTTTTTCTGGAGCATGTTTTTTTGTGGGCACAGCTACAATTTTACTTTTATCACTTCATACCCTTTTGTTAATTTTTTCTCTACACCACAGTAGTATACCATCAATTGCCTCATCTTGGAATATTCACGCAAGGAAAGTTATTGATGTTTGTACATGAGGCAAATATACGAAATTTCCGACAAAAATTGGCAATCGCCAAAAAGTGTAGACATTTTTTTTTAACCAGGTTTAATTTAAAAGTAAAAAAAAGGAACATAAATTTGGTACAAAAATTATTAAAAATGTTCTACACTTTTTGACGATTGCCAATTTTTGTCGGAAATTTCGTACATTTGCCTCATGTACAAACATCAATAACTTTCCTTGCGTGAATATTCCCAGATGAGGCAATTGATGGTATGCTATTGTGGTGTAGAGAAAAAATTAACAAACGGGTATGAAATATTTGACGGTTACCCGGTTTCATATTTTGGCCGATATCTCTAAAACCGGGTTTCGGGTATCAACAAAATTTTACCTAAATATACCCCACATAGATATGTACATCCTGACTAAAATTTCAACACAATCGGTTAAGAAGTGTTTAAATAAGTAAAAAAAAATTAAAGTTTTCCGGGTTTATATTTTTATCAATATCTCCAAAACCGGATCTCGGGTATTAAAGCTTTTTTACCTAAATATACTTCATTCACATATCTATATGTTTTTAAAGTTTCAAAAGAATCGGTAGAACGGTGTTAAAATAAATGTGTTGCAAACTTTGCAGTAAAAAATATTTGGCGGTTATTCGGTTTTATATTTTTACCGATATCTACAAAACCGGGTCTCGTGTATCAAAAAAATTTTACATAGCTAACAGCTGCATATATCTCCATATTTTGTTAAAATTTCGATATAATCGGTACAGCAGTGTTGAAATAAATGTATATTTAACATTGCGACCTCAATTTATATATATTTTGCTCGATCTTTTGACTATATCTTTTTGAGGCATTATGTAAGACGGGTAACGGCGATGCACTATAGCTCCAATTTACCCCATCAATGTTCCTAAGAAAAAGATATTTACGTGATACCATGTTTCAAAAACAAAATTTGGCGGATTTCCCCATATGTCAGCGCGTAGATTAACTATTGTGGATTTATTGTAGATTGAAATGTTAAAATGTAATTATGCCAGATAATGTTGAAGAAATTCAGCTCTACTATAATATTTGAAAGCTTACGCTTGAAATATAAGTGCAGC
The DNA here is from genome assembly GCA_029619165.1 of Eurosta solidaginis. Lineage (NCBI taxonomy): Eukaryota > Metazoa > Arthropoda > Insecta > Diptera > Tephritidae > Eurosta > Eurosta solidaginis. The sequence continues at coordinate 39,568 of JARSSU010043753.1, forward strand.
AGGATGGTATGCAAAGAAAGTTCTCAATTGTATTTGAACCGGATGTATTGCCTGATTTCAGAACTACTTGCTCCGCTGAAAATTTAATTTCCGGCGTTTCATATTTAATTGTAGTTATTAGTTATGTATAGCAGTTTCTTATCGCATCATACATTGCATCATACTTAAATAAATGATTCCTTCAGTGTTTTTTTATAAATACTAACAAAAACCAACTTTCGTATTCCGCGAATTCTAATTTAATATACTATATATTAAACTTCTTGTATCGTAAAAACAAATTAATCATTCAAAGTGATTTACCAGGCTTAAAACATTCCTGACCTGACACAGATACATATACACATGGAAAATTTGTTTGCATAAATTACTTGCTGCCATAAAAACTATCAGTGAAAAAGTACCAAATAATTAGATGGTCAGACATGCCCCAGCATTTTTTTTATACTTATTGTTTTTATAAAATAGGTGATGGGAATTTCTTTTCATGTTAACACTTTTACCGAAAACATTAACAAAAGATCAACTTAGATCAATAGTGTTATGTGCATAGCAACAAATTTTGTGCGCCAATAGATCGATGATTAATTTTGTCTGCAAGCTGCACAGTGGGATGTTTTGATTGTTGGTTCAATGTGTATGTCCACAAAGCAGCTGTCAAGGGCCAATTAATGGTGACTTATAACCATAAAACCATAACCAGATAAAACAGCTGATCGAACTTACCTTATGGAAATTAATGTAATCGATTAATGGTGTCATACCATAACGCTAACGCCATAACCATACCATAGCCAACCAATTGGTTTTTGGTTTCTCACCATATCCATAACCTAAAAATATTTGAGTTGGTGAATTTAATAACTATTTGTAGATTTTATTCATTGTTTTAGATACGTTATGACTAAGAGACTTATTTTTTGTGGAATATGTTTGTAATTTTTTGCGTTTTCTTCATTTTTATGAAATTTTCACGATTTTTAGGTTACGGCATTGGAGATGGTTATGGATACGGGTATGGTTACGACTATGGCGTTAGGGTTAAGGAAGTTTAATTGGCCATTCATTCGTATTTCACTCTACAGTTCTTAATTCAGACATAAATTACTTACCAAACTTCGTCATATACCATACATTACTTGGAGGTTATTAATTCTGAACTCTGTCGTAAACTGCGCTAACGTCGACTAGACGACCAAACAGAGAGTAAATAAAGGGCACATTACTGATACTTAGCATAGACTTGACTTGACTTGGCGTAAACTTGGCAACTTAGCCACGATTATACTCCACTTAGCGCATACAATCTGGCATCATAATCAGCTGTTTTCCAGCTGCCATTCTATTGTGAAATATTTGCTACAAAAAGTGGTGGTTTTTAAACAAAAAATTATTTTGAGTACTACAATTAATTTATGAGTGTAAAAATTAATAAATAAAATAAAAATAAATGTCAATTCGTATGACAAAATGTCAAAATGAAATAGAAAGAAACAAATGGCATCTCAAAATGTAAACGTCACTTAGAACTTACATAGAAAATCAAAATTCAACAGACTTCTAAGTCAAGTTAAGTGTTGCTAAGTTTTGAGTAATCAGTAACATGCAATGTTCATTTAACAGAACTGTAAGTGGCAGTTCTCAAGTCAAGTCAAGTCTATGCTAAGTATGAGTAATGGGCCCGTAAGTCGATCAAAAGTATTCGGAAGATTTTTTGCTGGCAACTTCTGGACAACTGTTAAACGATCAGCTGTTATGTATTTGGCAAAAGTAAATGACCAATTCACATATTTGGGAACAATTAAAATACTATCTAAATGTTTACTGAACAAAAATTATGTGATTAAGTAGGCGAACCTGCATATTTAAATAAGTGTGTATGAATTGACTGCGTACATGCATGCATATTTTAGTTGACAGAAGTTTTTATTTCTTAATAGAAATTAAATCAGCTCTGAAAGAGAAATTCCTGATACCAAATTAATTAATTTATTTATTTTTATTTATTACGGCTTTTCCTAAGCCTAACTTATATCTATTTTACATGTTTATAATTGTCCTCTGGACTATGTAATTTAGAATAGTTACATCTATGTCCTACATTGGAGTACTATGGATGGGAGACTTCCAGATCATGCGAACAAAGGGTTGTGCTAGTGTAGTATGTAGGCATTTTACGCATGTTAGTAAAGCGCGAAGGCAACATCTACACGGCGATGCACTGAGTTAATCGAGTGATACGTTTCAGTATATGCTTCGGCAACCTTTTTTGGATGCGTACAAGAGCTTGGAAGTCTTGGCGCTACATAGCAGAATAGGTTCGCTGCACTTCTATCGATGCTATGGAAGCCCGCCTGTCCAGCACTAAATTGGTAGTGTTCTACAGTAATTGTACGATTTTTGTTTAAACTTATTGGAATGACATGATTTAATATCATTCGGATTTAAGACCTTTATAATACAGATTACATTTGTCTGCTTCAGTTTTATAAGCCGGCAGATTAAAATCATTTTTATTACGAGTATTTACAGGGTGCATATCTTTTACATATTTTATATTAGTCCTCAAATACGCAGGCAAAGTTCCTTCTATTATGTTTTTAATAAATTTCATGGTATAATAAAAAAGTTGCTGTCTAATGCTAAGCCAATTAGGAGAGCATAGCATGTCTCTGATAGGTGTGTCATACCGTTTTTTGAGAATGAATCTCATAGCTCGGTTCTGTTGCTTTTGTAGCTTGTAGATCTGACTATCTCGCAAGATGAAAAATATAGTTGGGCAATAAATGGCGACTGAATTACGAAAGCACGGCGTGCATTATTCCATGTCTAACTTAGGTGAATTCCATAAGATACATTTAAGACCATTGTGACCTCTCGTTCCAGTGAACAGTGATCCAGACACCGATGAAAATTTAACATGAAAATGAAACAACAAATTAATCCATATATATCACTGACCATTGGAACACGGCGTGAATTTTAAAGCATTACCCGCATTCGAATGGACAGTGAAATCGATCCGAATAAAAATTCAACATGCAAATGCAACAATAAATTGATCCATATGGATCACTGTCCATTGAAACGCAGCGATATTTGCGTTCAAATATAAGCACACTCGAATGTCACTCATACGCCGTGTAGGGCCTTTATCACTATATTAATTAGGAATGTTCATCATCATAATCATTAATTGCGCCAGCTATCCCTGTTTCGCGATATCTGATGCCAATTTGGAGCACCAAGGTAGGTCAATTATTCCTCCACCAGCCTCCCCCAACTCAGTGGAGGTCTCCCTGTTCCCCTGAGTCCAAACTGCGGTGTCGATCAAAATACTTTTTTGGCTGTAGCCAAACCATGACCAAGCCAGCGAAGCCTTTGGGTGCAGTACCGATTATTGAAGGGAAAAATTTAATGGAAAATCTAGTTAAACATTTAATGATTAGGAGTTAAGTAACGCTTCCCTTAATCTAGACAATTAATTTTCTCAAAAACTGAGATCTACTTTAGATATAACGAGATTATCTTCATTTTAGTACTTAATTATTAATCATATAACTGGATTTCCCATATAAATTTTACCCCTTGATAATCGGCAATTATGAACAAATGAGAGATAAATTTTTTTTGTAAGTCGAGTTCCGTAACTTTACAGTCGAGTACTCTTATTCACTGAGCTAACTCTTACATGTAAATATAGTGAGAAATATTCAATCAAGTATGAAGACAAATTGTTCCTCAAATTAATCAAAGTTTCATACAAAAATAAGAAATTCTTGCTTATTACACTTAAATTTTCCTCAATTTAAAGAAAATTTGTATAGAAAATGTTTTTCCCCATTTTAGGTAAGTGTTTTTTCTGGTTGTACACTTGCTCGTAAAGATCAGTCTTCGACCTGACAATGTAACCGCGTAGTGACCATCACATGATGCTATCATTTTCCGCACCTTGATTTAAGATTTTAATATTTTTTTTTATTAACATTTTTGACCCAGTCTTATATGATTTTTCCCACTGTCCGATGTGGAGGTCACAAAACTTAGTTGCCATTTAAAAATTTCGGGGATTTTATTTTGCTGTGTATATTTATTTAAGATATGGTTGCAGTATATGTGTATGTATATGTCCAAATGCGGCCATATGTACAACAGCGAACTTGAAAATACCAGTGGCAGCTTTAACCCTTTCAGACCCATGTGCAAACTACTTGCGTTATTTTTTAAAATGTTAGTTATATTCCTGTTTGTGTGCTCTAGAAATGGAAATAACTCTTTAAGCAAATTTTATCAATTATATTCTTTTTTATTTTCGATAATTGAAAACAATTTCGTGTAACTGAAACTATGAAAACCAATCTCAAAAACTGTTTTCAAAAAATTTCGAAACATGAAAAGTTTTCATGAAATTTTCGAATTTTTTGTTTAGAATTTTCGGAATTCTTTTGAATATGCAGCTTTGTAGCCCAATCAATTTTGGCCCAACAAAGTACAAGTTATAAATCTCCCCAAATTCGCATTGATTCTTGAGTTTTTTCCGAAGGGTGCTATAGATTTTGTTCTAAACGAAGGGCGCATAGTTATATTTTTATATTGAAGAAAATCTGAAATACCCTTCGGAAAGAAAATTGTGAAAAAGCAATTTTTTATATCTAAATCAGTCTAACTTAGCCAACTACTTTTCCGCTTTGTTTGCAAATTCACTTTGAATATTTGTATGCCCTTGAAGAACGAGTAATAATAGTAATATGTTTGTTGATATATGACTTTCATACTTATGTACTTATGTGCAAATGTATTTACATAAGTACGTACAACAGAGGATTATTTATTAGGATATTGAATGGGTCCATAGAGTTTGACATGAGAGGTTAAACTCGTACATTTTTGACACATTTTTTAAATCAACTCTGAATTAAAAAAAAATAAAAAACGAAAATCGACCCTGATGATGGCGCAACCAAAGTGTATTTATCAAAGTATCATTGAATTTGACATTTCTCTCATAAAGAACCAGACTCTAGCCCGAGTTAAAGTTGAGATAGTTATAACGCCACTGTCACAAGGCGAATTCAGTACCAGGTGATGTTATCCCAACAATTGATTGCTTCTTCTTGATAATTTTCCATACAAAGCCTTGTACAGCAATATGCGAGTTAATCGAAATCAATGAAAATTTTCTTTTGACTTGACATTCCTCTGCACAGCGAATTGGTTGAATTCGCTTTGCCACCAACTGGTATGGATTCACCTTGCCATTGTCATAACCATATTATTACTTATCCATATAAAATTGGCATCATTTATTGGTGCCTTAACCTAAAAATCATGAAAATTTTATATAAATTAAAAAAAACGCAAAAAATTACAAACATATACCACAAAAAATAAGTCTCTTAATTAAAACGTATCCAAAACAATAAACAAAATCTACAAAAAGTTAATAAATTCTCCTACTCAAATATTTTTAGGTTATGGATATGGCGAGAAACCAAAAACCAATTGGTTGTCTATGGTATGGTTATGGCTTTAGAGTTATGGTATGGCACCATTAATCCATTACATTGATTTCCATAAGGTTAGTTCGATCAGCTGTTTTATCTGGTTATGGTTAAGTCACCATTAACTGGCCCTTATAATGTCAAAAGGAAAAAAAACTTAACCCTTTAAAGAAAATTCTTTAAAATTTTAAATTTTAAATTTGTGAAAGATAGCTTTTATTTTTAAATAAAACACCATCATTTGCGAAAAGTACATGCCAAGAACAGTAGGGTACATGTACACTAGAGCGGGTCAAATTGTATGGATAGATTTTTTTCCATCAGGAGTATAGCAAACACGTAATCTGCAGAAGATTCTAAGAAAAATTGCTGAAGACACCATAGCTCTAAGTCCGATTTCGAGGTCCCAATTTTTGCAAAATAGATATTTTGCCACATGAATGTAGGGTTTGGCCAAAAAATCTTCATAGCTTCTGATAGAATTATAGGAAAAATGTCATATTGGGCTTACTCTAAAGGTATTTTACGTACATTTCAGAATCTGTATTAATATTGTAACAAATTTACTGAAATTCCGCTTATTTGCAACCTTCTGCTAACGTTCGAATCACTAAACTGTTGAATAAATAACTCCACTTTTCAATAATGCAAAATGGCCTTTATTAAAGTGCTTCACAATAACACTTCTATTGCTCGCCAGATAGCCAGATAGCGTCTTAAATCAAACTGATTGTCGTGCCTCTACTGTTGCTACCTTTTGTACTGTCTGGTTTACTCGCATACATCTAGGCTTTTCTATTCTAGAATTTACTAGTTAGTTATCAGCTACAAAATCATCAGCTACAACTACGTTTATAGCTTCTCATATGCGCGTGTATACATGAGTAATACTTGCACAAATTACTGCCTTCTTTTGTGAGCATCTCAGATAAGATATATGCATGTGTTTGTGCGTCTCTTCTCCGCTGCTCGTATGGACATATGGGTAGACATAATGATTGATTTAATGATGTGCATACAAGTGACTGCTTAGCATCGGCATAGAGATGATAGTATACCTTAGTGTTGCTAATATTCGTCACAATATCTATAGTGTTTTTGAATTTTAGTAGAGATATCAGGCTTAAATTATGAGAAATTAGCCTAAAATGAACTTTTAACTACTATACATATTATCATTTTTAACAAATTTCTTATGAAAACATTTTTTTCTTTACAGCTAAAATATTTTCAGAGCATTTCCAACAACTTTCATTCCGACAGTTTTTCTTTTTTCGAATTCGTTTTAGTAGAAAAAAATTTAAAACAAAAACCTATATTTATATATATTTTTATAATTTTAATGTAATTTATTTAAAAAATCATTTTTTTACTTAGAATTGACCATTTTAATGCATTTTTAAAAAATAAAAGTAATGTTATGTTATTATTTTTTAAAATCTTTTTTGCTCTCCATTCGTGGTTGTTTTTCAGGACTTTCTGCTGTAACAGCCATAACAAGTTCACGTTTTTTTTTCTATAACACGTTTGGAAACAGATGTTAACAACTGTACATTCTCGATGGCTAACCAAAGCAAGCAGGGTATTACGTCTATATACACCAACTAATACACCATCGGAAAATTTGAAATTTGTAGATTAGGTTTTTGCTATACTCCTGATGAAAAAAAATTTGACCCGCTCTAATGTACACTTAAATATTTCGCAGCTTATAAGCCCATGTTGTTGTTGCAGCGGTAAAGATACTCCCCAAAATCTTTGTTATCGATGAGTATGGTCCTTTTCCGAACATGGATCCAGCAAGTTCCGGTAACAAGCACAATTAAGGTACAGGCCAGACCATCCCGGTACGATTTAATATGACAACATTGGAAGCTGAAAAGGAGCATAAGGTGTGAAGATTGTGATGCTTGTTACCACACCGATGATAGCAAAGTAGTCATTTTTTTTTCAAAACGCCAGCTTGCTAACAAAGACGGAAGTGATGGAAATAAAGGTATGGAGTTGTATTAACAAATTTATCTAATTTATCAGCTATCCGTCAGATCTGAGTATTTACAAACGTGCTCAGTTGTATTCAGAAGCTTTTCCCATTCCAATTGAACCGAGTTCCTCACGTTGGGCACAATTAAGCAAAATACCATATGTGTAGGTTTCCTATTTGAAAACTCAAACAGAAAGGCCTTTCGAAACCAGTTTTCGAAAGGGGAAAATATGAAACATCGAAGTAAGACCTCACATTGACTGAATGTGTCCGTAGTTTATCAGAATTTATTTGACGACCAAAAGGGAAATCCCCAATTAGGCACCAGGACGTATGCTATAGAATAACGCCGTTCTCTTGGCAGATACTAGAAGTTTTGTAGGACCTAGCTTAATTACTGTATATTCAATTTGAACGCGTATTTCATGAACCATGATGAAAAAAACTCAGCTGTTCACATAGCAATCAGTGCTTTGTGATGTCCTACGAAATAGCACTGTAGGATATTTAAATTAAGCTGTAGACCATCTCAGCACCACCCTACTTACTTACTTAATTGGCGCTTAACCGTTTAAACAGTTATGGCCGTCCAACAAGGCGCTCCAGTCGCTCCTTTTCTCTGCCAACCGGCGCCAATTGGTCACACCAAGGGAGTTTAAATCGTTTTCCACCTGGTCCTTCCAACGGAGTGGGGGCCGCCTTCTACCTCTGCTTCCATAGGCGGGTTCCCAGAGAAACACTTTCTTGGCCGTAGCCTCATTTTCCATTCGCATAACATGGCCTAGCCAGCGTGGCCGCTGCCTTTTAATTCGCTGGACTATATTGATTTCTGCGTATAGCTCGTACAGATCGTTAAATCTTCTTCGGTACTCGCCATCGCCAACACGTAGAGGTCCATAAATCTTTCGAAGAACTTTTCTCTCGAACACTCCCAAAGTCGCTTCATCTGCTGTTGTCATGGTCCATGCTCCTGCCCCATATAGCAGGACGGGTACGATAAGTGACTTGTAGAGTATTATTTTCGTTCGCCGAGAGAGGACTTTACTTTTCAATTACCTACCTAGTCCAAAGTAGCATTTATTGGCAAGATTGGTTCTTCGCTGGATTTCAGTGCTGATGTTGTTGCTAGTGTTGATGCTGGTTCCTAAATAAACGAAGTCTTTTACTATTTCGAAATTATGGCTGCCAACAGTAGCGTGGTTGCCACGGCGCATATGCGCTGAATCTTTGCTCGAGCACAGCAGGTACTTCGTTTTGTCCTCATTCACCATCAAACCCATCTTTACCGCTTCTTTTTCCAGTTTAGAGTAAGCAAAACTAACAGCGCGGGTGTTTAGGCCGATGATATCAATGTCATCAGCATATGCCAGTAATTGCACGCTTTTATAGAATATTGTTCCAGAGCGGTTAAGTTCTGCAGCTAGTATATCTTTCTCCAGCATCAACGAAATCGCACTATAGGGGGTTACCCTGTCTAAACCTCATTTAGTTTCGAACGGCTCGGAGAGGTCCTTCCTAATTCTGACTGAGCTGATGGTGTTGCTCAACATCATTTTGCACAGCCGTATACGTTTTGCGGGGAAACGAAATTCAGACATAGCGGCATATAAGTAGCTCCTTTTCGTGCTGTCCAAGGCAGCTTTAAAATCGACGAAGAGGTGATGTGTGTCGATTCCTTTTTCACCGTTTTTTCCAAGATTTGGCGCATTGTGAAAATCTGGTCGATGGTAGATTTACCTGGTCTCAAGCCGCACTGATAAGGTCCAATCAGCCGATTCACGGTGGACTGCAATCTTTCGCACAATACACTTGACAGGACCTTATATGCGATATTAAGAAGGCCAACTATGCAGTTTGCAGTATCCCCCTTCTTGGGGACTGGGCAAAGAACACTTAGATTCCAATCGTTGGGCATGCACTCGTCCGCCCATATTTTGCGAAGAAGCTGATGCATGCGCCTTACCAACTCCTCGCCGCCGTATTTGAATAGCTCCGCAGGCAATCCATCAGCGCCCGCGGCCTTGTGCTTTTCAATCTGGTTATTGCTATTCTGACTTCGTCATAATCGGGTGGGGGACAGTTATTCCATCATCATCGATTGCGGGATCGGGTTCGTTATCCCTGTTCGGTAAATCACTGTCTCCATTTAGGAGAGCAGAGAAGTGTTCACATCCATATCTAAGTACTTTCTAGACATCAGTTACAGGTCGCGTTTTCGTTCTTATAGGAGTTTGCCCCGGTCTTAAAACCTTCCGTCTGTCGCCGAATTTTTGTGTTAAAATTTCGGGCATTATTCCTGGTGGCTAGCAGCTCAATCTCCTCGCACTCACGCCTTTCTGCCTCTGCTTTTTTCTTCCTGAAAAAGCACTACCTACCACTGGGAAAATTCTTAGTAGTATTACAGGTTCTTATCACAAAGTTCAAACCACTCAGTCGGAACAGATTAATAATAAAACTTCCCTTAATCAGAGCTGTAAAACTGTGTAATCATTTCATTAAATCATCGATTTAAGAATGCTGTTTCTTCATTAATTCATTCCTTGTTAAGGAAAGTGGCTTAAAAGTTAACCCATTCTTCAATCAGTAGCGGAAGAAAAGACTGCACTCCTGAAGTCATTCGAAGAAAGAATGAGTAATTGATAAAATACAAACATGTTCAAATTGGCAATTGGCGCCATTAACCCAACGAAGAACCGACTGGCGCGTTCTTGCTGTTGTAGCAGTGCTTCGCCCCATCCAATAGTGCGACCGATCACAAATTGTCATCAATGTCCTCTAACGGGTGTCCAAGGAAACTTGCTGTTTCAACAGGGGTGGACCATAATGAGAGGGGTATTAGAGGCGTTGGTTCCACAATACATTTAAAGAGATGGTTGGTGTCATGTGGGGACACATTACAAGCAGGACATATGTTCTGTATGTCGGGGTTGATTCTGGATAGGTAAGAGTTTAACCTGTTACAGTACCCAGATCGAAGTTGAGCTAGAGTGACTCGCGTTTCCCTAGGGAGAGTGCGTTCCTCTCTCTGCTAGTTTGGATATTGTTCTTTGAGTACAGGATTCACCAGGCAATTCCTGGCATAGAGGTCCGACGCCTATTGTGGAGTTCACTGAGGACCTGCTTGTGTTTTTTAGCTTCATACGCTGTGTTCTCAGGTGCCGTATTTCTCATAATGCTTACGGAGTGACTCCTTAAGCCCTTGGGCGGTGTAGGCTCATCAATCAGATGTCTGTTGGATTCCCAGGTTTCTGGGTATTCAACAGAAACTGTTTGGCTAGCATTTCATTTATCTCCCTAATGGGGAGTATTCTCGCCTCATTATGTAGATGGTGTTCTGGGGACATAAGAAGACAACCCGTGGAGGTTCTGAGGGCGGTATTTTGGCAGGCCTGTAGCTTTTTCCAATGAAATAGTCTTTAGGCTTGGCGACCATATCGGGGACGCGTAGCATGCAATCGGCTGGCCAATTGCTTTGTAAGTGGTAATGAGCGTTTCTTTATATATACCCAAGTACTGCCAGCAAGAGATTTGAGGATTTTATTGCAGCACCAAAATGTAGATCCTGGTCGATCGTCACAGCCAAGATTTGGGGTGTAAGACAGTCGGTAGCGTAGTGGCATGACGTAGATGTTCAAAATGGTCGACATTTGGGACGTCCAAGTTGTAAATAAGGTCGCCGATTATTAGTCTGTGATAATGTCAGGTTTCGCGAGGCGGAAAAAACTGGGAGAGATCAGGGAGGTAGCCGTTTATTTTGTTGCAAAGCTCATCGATCTGTGGGCCTGGCCTGTGGCCATTATTGTGCAGTCATCGGCGTAGAAAACGATAGTGACTCCTTCTGCTGGCGAAGGTAGCTTTGATATGTAGAAGTTAAACAAAAGTGGGGATAGGACACCACCTGTGGCAGCCTTTGTTTAATTCTTCTTGATTTGGATGTTGCGTTCCTGAATTGCACTGATGCCTGCAGACCAGATAACTTGCGGTCCACTTTTAAGACTTGGGGGAAGGGTAGACCCATCCAGGTCTTGCAGTAACGTGCCATGGTTGATCGTATCAAAAGCTTTTGACAGGTCTAACGCAACGAGTATTGTCCTATGGTGGGGTTTTGATTTAAACCGCAATTTATCTGGGTGCTAATGGCATTTAGCGCTGTGGTTGCGCTATGTAGTTTAATAAAGCCATGCTGATAATAGGCTAGTTGCAAATTTGCTTTAAAGTAGGGTAATAGTAGTAGAATGGTTTCAAGTGTCTTGGCTACTGGCGATAGGAGAGATATCGGGCGATAAGAATCTCCTGTGTTAGCTGGTTTCCCAGGCTTTAGTAGTGGGACACACCTTGGCAGTCATTTTTCATTTTTCGGGGATGACAAAGGTGGAAAGGGACAGGTTGAGACATGTGCTAAATATTTGAAACCCTCTTTCCCTATGCTTTTAAGCATCGACATGGCATGCCCGTCTGGGCCCACTGCTTTAGATAGTTTAGAATGACCGATGTCTTCCTCGCTTCCCAAGGCAGTCGGTTCTATGTACCGGAGCGACTCGGGATTTTTCCCGACCAAGGACTGTCATTTCAGTGTAACCCCATTTAATTTGTTGCGTCCCTCCCACAAATTGTCACCTTCCAGCAGCTCCTTGCAGCGGGACTGCTCCAAATTCTCTTGCTCCGGGAAGGTATCGAATCCAATCCGGGTCCGTCTGCTGACCCCGGTCCTGAGAAATGGTTTTGCTGCATCTGCCGGAAAAGAATCTTTTAGGACGGTCATACTCTGTTCAGTGTTTCTCGTGTAAGGTGATGGTTGCATCGGACAGGTTGTTCTGGGCTTGATCCCAAAACCCGACGTCCACGTAACTTTTATAAATCTTTTGTGGCTCCTTGCTGTTCACGTCCAAGGGCGTCCCGTAGTCTACGCCTTTGCCGCCCCAATACCTTCCAGCAGCCCAGCTGCTCAGCAAGTCACAACTAGTACCCGCTGCTGCTCGTGCCCGCGGCGCCAACAACTCAAACAGCTGCTACACTCATAACTACTATCTCGTAGTAGAGTCGGTAGCAATGCTGAGCATCAGCCCCTGCCCCCGTCTTCTCCCCCTCTTTTCCGGCAGCAATCGTGTAGGTCAGGGAAACAGACTCTTAGTCCCTAACCCCGTTTTCACCGTTTGCCAGCACAGAATATATATGTTTGCGACATTTGCCAATACAGCTCCTGCCTTGGGCGGTGCCACTTTCCTAGATGTTCTGGTCTCCGCGACGGCAACCCCCCGACGGGTTTCATGCGCCATGTTGCCAGGTCGCAAACCCCAATCTACCGGTGTACCCCAATGCTTGCCCAAGGATGCCCATGTCCCAGGGCCACATACAGCAGTGCGTCCTGGCCTTCCTCAACCCAGGCGTAGTCACCCGTCACTTACTCCCAGAGTGGCGACGTCTCCCCCTATGCACTTCAGAATTCTGCAGTTAAACTGTAATGGACTAACTGGGAAGATCACGGATATAGTCGATTTCATGAAGGCGGCACAACATCCGCGTTGCTGCGATTCAAGAGACTAAACTCACAGCAAGATCTGCACTGCAAACCTCTTCTGGATATAATGTCCACAGAAAGATCACATGAGCGGAATGGAGTGCGGTCTCGCGTTTATCATACACCACTCTTTCCGGCCTATCTGTCCGGTTAGCCGATGCAAACTCTAGAAATCATCAACATCTACGATCTCTCCTGCCACCTGTTGCCTCCCCAGTAGATACCGCCCTATTATAGCGCCTTACTCACTGGCAAGAATCGCATTATCTTAGAGGACTTTAATGCCCATCACGATCTATGTACATTCAAACTTGCGTGCGGACAGATAGGGTAGTGAGATTTTGGCGGATCAAATAGAAGAAACGACGTTCTGCACAATAAACGGAGACGCCCCCACACGTATGGTAGGAAGCTGTCACAGTTCGCCGGAATATCTCAATCGTGAGCGCAGAACTCGTAAACTGCGTCAACTGGCAGCCGATGGTAACATGGCATCCGACCACCTGCCTACATCTTATTTCGTTCGAGCGTACCGTCGACTTCATCGTTACAGAAAAACGCACTTTCATAAACTTTAAAAAAGGAAAGTGGAAGGAATACAAATCTTTTACAGACAACCTCTTTGCTGCCCTCCCTATCCGACTGATGCCGCAAAGGGAGCGTGCTTTCCGCAAGGTCATTGATCCGCGAGAGTGAGAACATGACCTTATAAGACAGCTCGACCCAGGCGACCCCCAAATAAGGGATATAACCAACGCATCAGATTGCTTGTGGATGAACACAAGCGGGCTAAGAGGTTGTAACCTCTCTGCCGGTGTGGGTAAACTTTGGTCCACCGTAAAGTCCCTATCGAATCCGTCTAAGCACAATGACAAAGCTTCCATCGCCTTCGGCAATAAAGTGCTGTCTGGATTCGAAAAAATGCGCAAGCGCTTTCTGTCGTCAATATGTAATGCATTCTACGGTCGACAAAGATAGACGGAGGGCAACAGGCACGCACATAAACATAAATCAGCGCGTCACCATTACCATCACGCCAGAGAGGTTGAAGATGCCATTGGTCACGCCACACCATCCAAAGCAGTGGACCCAGATGGCATAGCCATGCCGATGCTTAAAAAGCCTAGGAAAGAGGGTTTCAAATACTTAGCCACATGTCTTCAACCTGTCTCTTTCCACCTTTGTCACACCCGAAAAATGGAAAATGGCCAAGGTGGTCCGGTACTAAAGCCTGGGAAACCAGCTACATAGGAGAGTCGTATCGTCCGATATCTCTCCTATCGCCAGTAGCAAAGACGCTGAAGCCATTGCTCCCCTGTCTTTCAAGCAAATTTGCAGCTAGCCTGTCATCAGCATGGCTTCAGAAAACTCCATTGCACCACCACCGCGCTAAATGCCATCAGCACCCAGATAATTGCGTTTAAATCAAGCCGCCACCATAGAACAGTACTCGTAGTGCTAGACCTATCACAAAGCTTTTGATACGGTCAACCATGGCACGTTACTGCAAGACCTGGAAGGGTCTACCCTCCCCCCATGTCTTAAAAGGTGGACCGCAAATTATCTGGGTGGTCGGCAGGCATCGGTGCAATTTAGAAACGAAACATCAAAACCAAGAAGAACTAAACAAGGGATGCCACAGGGTGGTGTCCTTTCCCCACTTTTGTTTAATTTCTACATATCTAAGCTGCCTTCACCCACCAGAAGGAGTCACTATCGTTTCATACGCCGATGACTGCACAATAATGGCCACAGACCCAGGCCCACAGATCGATGAGCTCTGCAACAGAATAAACGGCTACCTCCTGATCCTCCTCCAGTTTTTGCCTCGCGAAACCTGGTATTATCACCGACTAAATCTTCCGCGACCGTTATTTACAACATGGACGTCCCAAATGTCGACCATTTTGAACATCCACGTCGATGGCACTACGCTACCGACTGTCCTACACCCCAAAATCTTGGGTGTGGCGTTTGATCAGGATCTACATTTTGGTGAGCACGCAGTCGCAATTGTTCCGAAAATCTAGAGCCGTAATAAAATCCTCAAATCCCTTGCTGGCAGTACCTGGGGAAAAGATAAAGAAACGCTCATTACTACATACAAAGCAATTGGCCAGCCGTTTACGTGCTACGCGTCACCCATATGGTCGCCAAGCCTAACAATTACCCACTGGAAGAGCTACAGGCCTGCCAAAATACTGCTCTCAGATCGCCACGGGCTGACTTCTTATGTCCCCAGAACACCACTCTACATAATGAGGCGAGAAATACTCCCCCATCAGGGAAGAGAAATGAGATGCTAACCAAGCAGTTTCCTGTTGAACACCGCCTAGGGGCTTATGGAGTCATCTCCGTAGCATTTGAGGAAATACGGCACCTGAGAACCCAGCCGTATGAAGCAAAAAAACAGAAGCAGGTCCTTGGTGAACTCCACAAACAGGCGTCGGACATTTATGTCAGGAATTACCCGGTGAATCAAAAAAAGTACCCAATACTTGTGGAAGAGGAACTCATACTCCCCAGGGAAGCACGTGTCACTCTTGCTCAACTTCGTTCTGTATACTGTAACACGTTAAACTCTTACCTATCCAGAATCAACCCCGACATACAAAATGTATGCCCCGCTTGCAATGTGTCCCCACATGACACCAACCATCTCTTTAATTGTAATGTGGAACCAACGCCTCTAACACCCTTCATTATGGTCCACCCCTGTTGAAACAGCAAGTTCCTTGGACTCCCGTTAGAGGATATTGATGACAATTTGTGATCGGTCGCGGCAACAACAACCGATGGCTTCCTCAACCTCTATATTGTCGGCAAAAAGCGCTCGCGCATTTTTTCGCATCGACAGCACTTTTTCGCCAAAGGCGATTAAGGCTTACCCACATCGGCAGAGAGGTTTGCAATGCCTTAAATGCTCCTCCCATTTCGCACGTTTGGTTTAGATCCGAAAGCAATCTGATGCGTTGGTTTATATCCTTTATTTGGGGGTCGCCGGGATCGAGCTGTCTTATAAGGTCACGTCTCTCGCTAAATTTGCGGTCACCGCCGGAAATGATGCCGGATTTCGGGAATTCTTCCGGCGGAAATAAAACGAGCCGAGACGGATTCAATGACCTTACGTAAAGCACGTTCCCTTGGCGAGCATCAGTCGGGATAGGGAGGGCAGCAAAGCGATTGTCTATAAAGGATTTGTAGTCATCCCACTTCCTTTTTTAAAGTTTATGAAAAAGGGATGTAGATGTTTATGATTTATAGGTTTAGATTGCCTGACCGGACAGATAAGCCATGACATTCTAAGACAATATCCGCTCGGCAGATGTGGGATCAAATATATTATATTGCACTGAGTGGTGTATGATAAACGCGAGAACTCATCACATTTCCACTCTCGTGATCTTTTCTATGGACATTATACCCACAACAGGTCTGCAGAGCAGATCTTGCTGTGAGTTAGTCTCTTGAATCGCAGCTCTGCGGATGTTATGCCCGCTTCATGAAATCGACTATCTCCGTGATCTCCCCAGTTAATCCAATTACAGTTAACTGCAGAATTCTGAAGTGCAGCGGGGGAGACGTCGTCACTCTATAGGTAAGTGAACGGGTGACTACTTCTGATTTTGTGGAGAAGCCAGGACGCAATTCCTGTTGTGGCCTGGGACTGAGGTCTTGGGTAAGCATTGGGGTACACAGTGTAGTTGGGTTTGCGGCGCAACATGGCGTAATGAAATCCGTTGGGGGTTGCCGTCGGGGAGACCAAACATCTAGGAATGTGGCACCATCCAAGGCAGGAGCAACATGGGCGGATGACGCAACATATATGTATATTCTGTGCTGGCAAACGGTGGAAAAGGTGTAGGACTAAGAGTATCTTTCCCTGACCAACAGGATTGCTGCCGGAAAGAGGGGATACTGGACGTCCTTGTTGACGGACATATCGTTTAAGCGGCTAAGCGAAAATTAAATAAAGAAGTAATACATGGTGGATGAGAATGGATTATTTATATAAAGATTTATGAATTCGTGACGCGTTGTTTTCATTTTTGGCTGAGATGTACTTCATAACAAAACATACTGTTGTTGTTATATCAGTAATTTGGAATACAACCGTAGGGCATTCGTATCCTGAAACGTCACATTTTATTACTGTTGCTTGACCGCTCCAGGAAACTGAACTAAACCTTGTGATTGAATGAATCATCTATCATCTTAACTTCGGTGACTAGATGCTACAAGCCATATATTTATTCAGAAAAGTTAGGGATTCATGCAGTAAAGAGGAGTCTAAGTCAGAGCCGAGTTGTAATTGGCAGATGAGATTCCGATGTAAGAGAATATCACCGAGTCCTCATTTGGGGCCTTGCATTTCTTAGCACCGATTTTTTGATTCAAGGTGTTGTGTAGCGCAACCCTCAGGGGTGCAGCGCATATATAGCTTCTCCAACCCATTGTCAACCTCACCTACCTGTGCGAATCCTGTTTCATTAACAGCCGAGGCTCTTGCGACCCCGAACTGGTGGGTGGGATGGCGGGAGGCCCTAGAATGTTTCATGTGGTTGTTGTTGTTGTTGTTGTAGCGATTAGGTACTCCCCGAAGGCTTTGGGGAGTGTTATCGATGTGATGGTCCTTGTCGGATACAGATCCGATACGCCTCCGGTAACACAGCACCATTAAGGTGCTGGCCCGACCATCTCTGGGAACGATTTATATGGCCACATTGAACCTTCAGGCCATCCCTCCCTCCCCACCCCCAAGTTCCATGAGGAGCTTGGGGTCGCCAGAGCCTCGTCTGTTAGTGAAACGGGATTCGCCGCTCGAAGGTGAGGTTGACAATTGGGTTGGAGAAGCTATATATTGCGCTAACACAACCCCTTGAATTCATGTGGTCATACCAAATCGTTCGCGAGGTGGTCGGGCTAGTACATTTATGGTGCTTGTAATCGGAACGTACCGGATGTGCATCCGACAAAGGACCATCAACATCGATAAACACTCCCCAAGGCTTTCGGGTATGTGTCCTTATCGTTACAACACCATTACGTTAACAAAAAACCACTGATAGTAGTTAAAGAAAACAGCTATCGATGTCATAGTCGATGTAACGGCAAAATACTACACAAAGATTTAGGATTGTATTGTTCGGTACGCTCGAATGGTATCGCCTTCTGTTAACAACGTACTCACTTAAGGATTAGAAAGGCACTGATGAATTGACAGTAATTTGGTCTAAACCTCACTGTTGAGGGAACGAAGCTTCCTTCCCTTCACTTTATCAAATTATTAAAGTAAAACACAAGTATTTAACAATACAACGCCAAATTGTAATTTTATTACAAGTTATAGTTCACTTTACCTTATCGCAACTATTCAATTTCGATTTTCGGGAGTTTTACATTCTTATGTTGTTTACAGTTTAATTATCACTACTACTCTCAGTAATAGCTTCAGTGCTACGTAATTCTTAACATTACCACCAACATATTATTTGAAATTGTTTGATAAACACTTAAAGCTTGCTGTGGACCAATGCTGTTACATCACTAGGATTCGATGGTAGGATGAGTTGTATATTAGTTTTCGCTAAATTTCTAAATGCATCAATATATTGCTCCGCTAACGTAAGTGAAGCAGCATTTTTACCATCTAAATCCTGCAATGCCTTTGCAACAGTTCTGTAAACCACGAGCACGTGCATCAGCTACAGCCAACATTGCAGCCGCTTCACCACTCGCTTTGTTAATCTGTTCCTGTCGCTCGGCTTCCGAAGCAAGTATACGTGATTTTCTTTTACCTTCAGCTATATTGATTTCCGCTTCACGGACTGCCCTCAGATTCTAGAATAGCTGCACGTTTACGTCTTTCAGCTTCTACTTGCATTTGCATAGCTTCGTGAACACGTGTTGGCAAACGTATATCACGGATTTCGTAACGTAAACATGCAATACCCCACGCCTCGCTCGCCTTGTTGATCGATTCCACTATGCTATGTTGAGTGATTCACGCTCTCGAAAAATTTTATCCAATGACATTTGCCCAACTCTGAACGCATAGTGGTTTGCGCAAGTTGAGTTATTGCAAATTCGGGATCCTCCACACCATATGAGGCGCGGTATGGATTAATTATGCGCAAGTACAAAACGCCATCTATGCTAAGTGTTACATTGTCTGAGGTGATTGCACTCTGCTTGGGTACATCAATGGCAATTTCTTCAAAACTTTGGACATATTTATTTTATCAATAAAGGTACCATGATATATTTAGGCCGGGTGCCATATTCTGTGAAAACCGTCCCATGCGCTCTACAATCCACGCCTCCTGTTGTGGTACAAACATTACTATTGTATTCATGGGAGTGTAAGTTGTGCACGGCTCTGTGCATTAGTTGCCGTCCATTTTTTACACAAGGACTGTTGGTATGTTGTGATAAATGACGTCCAGTGCTGGTTACAATGTGTACGCAACATATCCCAGAACACTGATTTTATTACGAAGGGAAACGACAAGATACTGAAATGTTAAATGAAGCGAAAGGTATGTGTAAGTAAATTAATCGATAGGATAACTGTAAACACTAATTACAGTTCGATTTACCTTTTTTATCAATTATTGTGTTATTGAAATTTTGAATGTTTTTCGTGTAATAACTCTGGTTACCAAAAGACTTTTGACATTTCTTTCGATGACCGACTTTCGGTTGTCGCATGGGAACGATACAAGGTGCCTGCATCGAACAGCTGATTATAACCTTTTTTTATTTACTTTGATACATCAACTTCCGGCGCAGTACGATTTTGACATTTGTCCATTCGAATTTACAAAAACAAAGTACATGGAATTCTCTATTTATGTATGTAGTATGTCATCATGCTGCCACTTGTATCTTTCCGTCATGGGTTGTCGTTTAAACGAAGATGTCAAACTCATTTCACATGTTGCCATCCTACAAAAATTGTTGGTTTACATGTTCCATTTTCTTCATGTTGGAGTACTCTAACAATACTCTTTGCAATGCGTTTGCGGACCACCATCAGCCGATCATTGCTCGTTTTATAACGACATGATGACGATCGAACAGAGTTGCCAAAAGTAAAATATTGCATGCAAAATACACTAATAATAAATTTTACTTTGGCACTCTGATGAAATGCAACAGCGCACTGGTTTTATCGTATACATACTAAAGTATGTATAGAGAAATATTAGTTTCTTTATTTACGCAAATGCTAAATAAAATAAGAATATCGTAGTAGTAAGATATAAAAGTTGTATTGCCCTATCATTTACTTCCATTTTAAATTAAATTCACTTCGATAATTTTTTCCGACACAACTCCTCTTTAGTACTTTGGCATATGATCCTCTGTGGGTGCTCATGGAGTATACAGTGAAAGTACTTTGGAAATACTCCCACGTATGTACTCTATGGAATACTCACAAACAAAGCGATCTGAGTTTTTGGTATATAGAGTTGGAACTCCCAACAGAGTGCGCGAACACGTCTTCGGCCTCCCCTTCCCACCGACTCCCGCGCGCTCCCCCGAGGTCACCTGAAGACAGAAGGGTAATCGAATACCATTGGAGCACCGACATCGACGGCTCAACCCCACTCGGGGCGTACCCCACCCCGCTCGGGTCCGCGACATAGTGCGAATAAATAGGGCGCACGGCGCTACGATTCTCCTTGATGCAAAGCGTTATACACAGCCCCCGAGCACCGTGGACGAGAGCATACGGTGTCAAGAGGTGACATTCCCCCCCCCCCCCCCCCCTACACTATATTTGTGAGGCCATGTGGCCTCACATCGCCCCGCAGACGTCAAGAAGAATGGACATATGGTATTTACAACAAACAGGCATGGTCTGAGTATCTATTATTATTTTTCTACTCCTCGTTTCTATTTGTGTTCACTTGGTTTTCGTTCGACAGAGAAGGGGGCATACGCACGTCAATATTTCAACCACATCATTCATCGTAGGATTATTTTCCCACAGTAGGGTGTAGTATAACGGAAAAAATGATATTTCTCATTAGGGCAGTGAGTGGGAAAGAAATTCATGGAAATTTATAGAAAGTTTGATGTTGTGGATTGCCTATTGATAGAATTGTGGTGTACGTGGATATTTATATGCAGGCAAGAGGGTCATAGTTTGTTAATTGTTGTGTATTCTGGGCGGACCAAGACAGCCCCCCAAAAGTAACCCTCTATCAATTGCGCAGATTTAAAGGTATTGTCTTAGGGAAGAGGAGAGTTGGGCGATTAACATAGGATATTCTGCACAGGAAGAGGGAGAATTACATATAGCGAATTAGTTGTGGGATATGGGGAAGGAAATAATTACAGTTGGGTGATTGTTATTGTTTATTTTCCTTTAGGGGACAAAAAAAAGGTAGTCTGGATTTATCTTTTTTTTCAGTTCGGCGTAAGTACTGGAGTAGTTTGAGTACAGAGAAGTAGTAGAAAAAGGTAAAAATGTACCAATATTATGTTTTTACTTATTGTTTTCTATGAAAAACTCCAGGTAGGGGACGTGGGCCTGGGAACTGAAAATGATGCAAATTTGCATAAGGTGAAACCGTGTACATTGAAAGATGTTTTTAATTAGTGCTTTGGTTTTTTGTAGGGCACGGTCTTAATTGCATGCCGTTCTATTCAGACGAGATTATGTCCACCCAAATATCTACGGTACCTGCGTTCATTTGGTCACTGGTATTGTTAGTATTATAGTGTATATTTGTTACTAAAAGGGACAAATTAGCTGTTTTTTCACGTAGAGGTGATATTTTGCTGTTTCGGGGAAGAAGGAGAAAGGTTTTGGTAGGTTATCTCTATGTTGCGGGTTCGCACTGATTTTCCGATGTGTTGTATATTGCTATTTTGTTGTAGAGGAAACGAGTTGTTTTTTGATTAAATTTCAACGACAGGGAGGGGAGTGGGTATAGAAGGGGATGGTGGTATAATGGTCAAGAAGGAGCCCAACCACCCCAGACCGGGAGGGGCACTGAGCATTGAAGGTATGCCCTCGGAATCAACATCAAGATCTACGTTAGGGCATGCGGAGATCGAATCCACGATGAGTAGGAAGTAGTAAGTTCTATCAATAGTGTAGAGAACGAAATAAACAACAAAAGTAATAGTTCTACTGAGTGGGGACAGTGAGTGGAGGAGGGAAAATGGAGTATTGAAAGGCGCACTATGCTACCTATGCTGCCAAGCAGAGAAGTACTATGCAAACGGGCGCGCTCGGTTGCTCGATTTGTTCAAGGCGGACTTGCGAAATATTTGTATAGCCTGGTTTTTACGAGGCGCGACACAACACACTCGTAGTCTTTTTGCCAAAAGGATAGTGTACATAAGAATTTTTTTTTAGTTTCTACGTCTAGACCACACGAAAATCAGACTTATAGCAACTCAGAGGAGTTGTTAATAAAAAAGAATATCATTATCCCATGTTTATCTGGCCCTGAGAAAAGGAAATATAAAAATAAGAACAAAATACGACACACCCCACAGAAGTATTACAAAAAAAATAAAAAAAAAAAAAAAAAAAAAAAAAAAAAAAAAAAAAAAAGCCACGATCAAATAATAAAGGTTGTTAAAGTCTAACAAAAAAAAAAAAATACAATACTAAAAAGTAAGTTTATTAATCGTTATTATGCAACACAAGTTACTAAAGTTTGTAGTAATGTTAGAAATAATGAAACAATAAAAAAAAATATTAACCACGTATAATATAAAAATTTAAAAACTAAAAAAAATAACTAGGAGCAAAAGTGCTAGCATGCTTCGACAATAGAGCACATAAAAAATCTTTTACTATTACACCTAAACTAAAAAAAAGAGTGTCTTCAGTAGTCTATGAAGGAGTTGTAAACAAGAAAAAGTGTCAAACACTAATAAATATACTCAGAGTGCCTTTCAGATGAACCGTTGCTCCTAGCATTTTCGCTGGGTATTGTCTGCGAAATAAGATTTACTTATATTTTTTTTTATTAATTTATTTTTGTTTGTAGCTTTTAAACGTTCGTCTTTCGCCTCCATGGGTTGGCTATTAGACGTCTTGGAAAGGTTTATTTAATGAACAGTCAAGCACAGGTTTTTTTGTGATCACTGAGCGAAATAGTGTTTCTAGCACACTTTATAAAAAAGTATAGTATTTGTTTTTATCAAGACAACGTGGATGCACGTCACATGCATATGTCCACTGATGCATTTCTAAGAAATTTCAATTTGGGTTGAACTGATAAGTCATATGCGAATTAATTTCACAGATTAACGCATATCATTGTGTTTTGGTTCCTCAGGTAAGCGAGAGACAAAAATGTTTATTGTTTGACAAAAGAAGAGGAGCAGATCCCGGAATGATCAACGGACGCCCAAAATTGAAGAAGTCTAGAACTTCAAGGACCCATCACTTGAATTAACGCTCTTAGTTGTGAGGAAAGATGCATACCGGTCAAAATTCGCACTATACACCCGAATGATAAAAAATGTGATGTCTGTGCTGACGAGTATATTTTGTACTATATTTTAAATATTTGTTCCGGATTTTCTGATATGTGCTGTGGATTTTTTTATTTAAAGTAAGAGGAGTGTAACACTAGAAAATATTCAATACTACTGCACGGTTAGTTGTTAGTAAGTATGGGCTATTCCTTACATTTTGTGAATGCTACGCAGAGCGACTTAGATTGGTTCGTCACCTAAACAGAGTATCTTGCCAAAGTTCAGAGTGTGTATGGCTAGAACAAGGGCACAGCGTTCGGCTATGTTCAGCCCAATTACCATACACCCAGAAGAGCGATTGCGCTGCGCCTCGTGTGAATTAAAGTTGATTTTTTGTTGATAAACTG
>JARSSU010043754.1:0-29054 GCA_029619165.1 Eurosta solidaginis
ACTGACCTCTTAGCCACGGAGCGCCCAAGACGAGTACCGTTTTCGTTAAGAAATCAAATAAGAAGCATAATGTATCTTTCATTCAGATAGCCACCCAAATCGGAAACAAAAATTGTTTTTGGTTTCCCTAAAGCAACAAATAAAAAGTAAAAAGCATTTTTTACATATATGTAATACTACAAACTTAAATTTCGGTACATTCGATTATTGAATACAAAAAAAAACGTTTAAACAGCAATATATCGGCACTCTGATGTTTGGGAATGAACCTAGCCTTTTGTAGCAATATAGGAGTATTACATATATGATTTTTTATTTGCATGTCAAATCAAATAACAAATAAAAAGTATCTTTTATTTGAACGCCGAGTAAATAAAAAATAAATAACAAATCAAATAACAAATAAAAAATATTTTTTATTTGGATGCCGAATCAATTAAAAGATGAAAAATATCTTGGATTTGAAAACATTTTCAAATAAAAAATAAATTTTATTTTTGGATTCGTGATTCATTTAAATAAAAGTCACGCAACCCTGCTTCGAGCAGTGTTGTTGCTAAAAATTAAGTGATTTGCTTCCCACTCTAGTTTTGTGGGGGTATACGTTATAACATTATCAGTTTGGAAACAGATTAAACGAAGCAAATAGACTACGTGTTTATAAATAATGTCACTCATTGTACAAATACCACGCAACCTTTCTCAGTTTAATAAAAAAATTCAACTGTGCAAATAGACACGTGTATCATAAACAATTTTTTTTTCTTTGAAAAATAATAACTAAATATTTTGCCAAGATTGTGTTCATTTAATCTGGCTGAAATATACGTAAATGCCTTGAGTATGTCATTTTGGTAGAGCAAAAATTTTCTGAAGTTATAATGGGCCTAGTGAATAGAAAAAACTTTTACTTTTTATTGCTTTGACTTAAGCTAGGTTCGTGTTTGCCTAAATTTTAGGTACTTAAACTATGTATAACTTGAACATTTTACAATGCTGACTGGTTTTTTTTTAAGTTTTGTTTACTGAGCTGCTCTAGCTTACGCTCGGTTGATATATTTCACACAATGTTTAATGATAAACTTTCTTGCTCTCAGTTTCTCTACTTTTTGCTTTATGAGACTGCTCAAAATTGAGCTATAGCAGTGGTGCACAACGCTGGTAGAGCTTCGAACACAAACTCAACTTTTTTTGTAGAGATGTTTGCTGCTTGAAGTACAAGCGAAAAATAATGGCCCAGCCACAATCAATTTTTTGATATAAATAGATGCGTTGAACGCAATTTTATGCATTCCAATAACATCGCCACAATCAACCAAGATGTTGCGTTTGTAAATATAAAGGAACTTCAGACTTGGCAATTGAAGTTTATTTTACCTTGCCCATCATACAAAATTTCGCCAAACACCGTTATAAACATTCTCTCTATACAAGAAACATACCTACTTCCAACATATTTTCTCTCCTATTCTTTTCCTAATTTGAAATTTTTATAAAAGTACCAACAACTGGAAAAAATAATTTCACTTGCAAAGTTTGAAAGCACCCTTAGCAAAATCAAATATCAAATCTTTTTTGTTGTGCTTTGCTTGCAACAAAAGTTGGAACCTGGTTACTTTTTCATGTCAAATGGTGCCAGTGTCGCTCAATCTGCCCTTTCCTTAAAAACACGTGCGATCTTCTCATAATGTATTAGATTGTGTTGAACGCATCTACTTCAATGAAATTCCTACCGACACAATTGCTTAGTCAATAAAATATTTTTATTTAATTGTCTAATCAACGCCCTAGACTGATGAGGAGTGTGACTACTAGTACACAGCACCTACCTAATTATTTTCTAGCTTTTAGTATTATTATTACTTAATGTAAGTATTGTTTTCAATAAAACAGTTTAACTAAAAAAATTTTTTAAATTATTTTCTTCTCAAGTTTTTAGTCTTTATTTATTTGCCTATTATTTCTCATTCTATTTAGTTCATTTAGTGACTCATTATTACAAGGACTCTTTCCTGAATACTTGCTACAATGTAAGTCCTCAATACATAATCCTTCCAAAGACTTTCCTCGGCTCGGCGCCACATATGCTTGTCCCTCCTTGAACTCCAAAGTATTTTGATGTCACTTCTACCGGACTGTATGTAATATTCGTTCCAAGTATGTGCCAAATTGGACCAGATATACGAGTATTTTTAATATCTCGATCATGCGCCACCTATCGGAGTTTTTTTCTTATTATTGCATTGTCATCGGGTTCTGAACTATAAACCAAGTTTGAAGCTTGTAGCTTATTGGGAAGTGGCTTAAATTTTAATTAACAAATTCGTTCAAGAGAGTCAAGCTTAATAAAACAGTTTAAAAAGCTATGAAGTTGTGTTCAAATCACCTTAACGAGAATAATTTTAAGTATACTTATTTTATCAGCTGTCCGTCAGATCTGAGTATTTACAAACGTGCTCGGTTATATCCAGGAGCTGTTACCATTCAAATTGAACCAAGTCCTCCAAGTTGGGCACAATTAATCTAAATACCATAGAAGTTTCCGATTTAAAAACTCAAATAGCTCAATAGAAAAGCTCGAGGTTGGGTGTATAAACTAAAAAATCCTGACAAAAAATAGTTCTGAAAGTGGGAAGATAATTATTGTGTCCAAGATTAAGGACAATTAAATTGTGTAAATTTTTGCATCCGATGTCAGCGATCTAGGCTTTAAACGCTTCATTTAGCGTTCCACACTGGTTTGCCACTTCAATGTCAAAAAGTGCATGTCAAACAGCAGTGTGTTATAAAGAGAAGGAAGCAAACATATCCACCTTGTAAACCTTTAAAATGGCACCAGCCATGGTCAGCTGATCAACAACAGGGCACATGCAAATGCGCATGTAATGTATTAGCAAAACATAATTGAAACAAGTAAGGGTGTCTAAGTTCGGGTGTAACCGAACATTTTAAACTCAGCGTGAGTTTCAATTTCAATAAATTACGTTTCGAACTTTGTTACAGGGGATTTATTTATTTGTTTAACCGATCCCGTTCATTTTTACTAGAAATATTTCCTGCTATAAGGAAAATATGTGCACCCAATCTTACTTCCATTCATTAATTTTTCTTCGCATTGTGGCTCCTGAAACATTTTCAAAAATTTTAACCTTTTGCTTTTTCTTGTCATAATTCCACTTGGGGAATGAAACACCATTGATATAAAGCTCTTTTTGGCAAAGATATAGCTTATTTTATTTATCCACGATCCTTTTAAAAACCTTTTATATAAAAGTGGGCGTCGTTCTTCACCGATTTCTTAATTTTTCTACGAAGCATTTTTTATATTAAAGGCCACCTCTCTATCGAATTTTGTTATGATAGTTTTAACGGTTTTAAATTTAGACATATTTTTCATACAAGTTTGTGTCAAATTCCTGGAATCTACAAGAAAAAGCTTTTTTTTTGTTTCATTATGTATAAATAGCGCCCACACAGGTTTTCGTACTTTACTGTATAGTTAACAAGCGGTGATCAAAGTCACAATGAGCTCACGCATTTTTTCGGGCTTCTGTTTGTCATGCTAAGCTTCGTTTCTACGTATACAAGTTCGCAATTTCGGATAGTTAATGGCATTCCTTGGGATATAGAAAAAAGCCCATATATAGTAGCATTACATGACAACAAAGACAACTATTTTTGCGCTGGTGCATTAGTCACTATGCAAATAGTGATTACGGCGGCTCATTGCCTGAAAGAAAAAATAAATAGCAGGTACTTCACCGTTATTGCTGGTGTAACCGATAGACGCTACCGTGGAGAACGTCGCATGGCGATAGAAAGATTTGTTTCATGTAGTTACAATCCCTCAAGTTATAGTATGGATGTAGGTGCGATTAAAGTGGTAAAACCCTTTACCAACAGTTCTACGGTACGCACAATACCGCTTTGCAGTAAGATATTAAAAGAGGGCACAGAAATACGACTTAGTGGATGGGGTAAAATAAGGGAATCCAGTCCTTGTAACATTGAAGAACTCCGCTCAACTACCCTGAATATAGTACCACTGGAGACATGTACGTGTAAATATAAGTTTTTAAATCCAGCTATGGATAACTCAATGATTTGTGCTGGAGGTGGTGGAACTGGTGCGTGTGATGGAGATTCTGGAGGACCGGGCGTTGTGAATGGAGAACTATGTGGGGTGATGTCATTTTCATATCGGTGTGCGATAAACGGTTATCCGGATGTATTCATAAATGTAAATAATGCAAAAGTTCTAAGTTTTATAAAAAAATCAATGAAACTTTAATTGTAAAGTGTTGTTATAAATCGACTGCTGGCTAGAATATCACACTATCTCGACAGAACGCCCCATTTCAGATGACGTTTTAAACCAATTCTGAGATATTGCGTTTTTGGATAAAACACCGAAGTAGGGCGTTCTTTTAACTTTGAAATCGGGCATTTTTCAAGCGTTTTCTGAGAACGAGAAAAACGGCAACTGAGAAAGAGTGATATTCCACACAGCAGTCCAAATGGCGATATATTTTTTCGAATTATCCTCAAATAAATATTTTTGATTGAGATTTAATATTTTGTTATATGCAGGGGCGTAGGGGAAATATTTGGTCCCTGGAGTAAACTACAGAAGCGGTTCCCTTTTTGTTTTTGATTTATCAAAATCAGTATAACTGTCAAGTATGAGATTAACATGAAAGAAAGTATAAAAAGTATAGAATTGATAATATGAAAGTTATAATAATGAATTTAAGAAAAATTTGAAGCAGATTTGGAAAAAAAGCGGCCTTAAAAAAAGGTTAATTTTTTTCATTAACGTAGCTACGTAGACTACGCGTAGTCTTCCATATATTTTAAAATGACTAGCAAGGTGCTTAAAATTTTGCCTTTCCTGTTTAAGCTGAGGCAAAAGCTTTTATATCATCAATGGCAAGTTCCCTTGCTTCCTCAAATTCCAAATACAAAGTGGCCAATCCTGATACACCACTCCGAGTTCAACATGAACGATGATAGTTTTTATTCTTGATAAAGCACCGATTGCAGATTATTCGCATAGCAATGCAGATGTTTGGGAACAGAGCAACCGAATTCGTAGACATGGTGGCATCGTATGAGGACATACCTGATTACATTTACGACAGCGGCTACAAAGCGACGCATGTTATTTTTAGGGTCGTTATTTTCGGAGCGACAGAGCAGTACGACAATCAATCAGGACTGCCGTGGTAGCCAAATTAAGCCTGATTCTATTTTTGGGTAGAGACAGTGAGTGGCGTCCTCTTTATTTTGTCAATAAAAACTAAAATAGATGTAAATAACAGATAATAAAAGCTAAAATCATTCTTTTGTTTTTCGCTACTGTTTGCTATTATTTATATTTGTAGCTGCCGGTTTCAAAGTATTCAAGTAGCCAATGTTTGGCTACGGTTGTCGTCAAGCTTTGCTTTATTGTGGGTGTGGTCTGTAGACATCGTGTTGAATGTAATCAGCTCTATTCTAATTTTTTATTGAAATTTGGATTGTACACACTTTTCAAGAGACATATTCTATCGCAGGGGGCTTTTTACCAAATTCAAGCACCGCAGTCTGTAGTTCTCCTTTTCTTATTTCAGCAAACTACAAAAGAAATGAGAAAATATTGTACATGATTTACGAGTTCAGCAATGATTGTGTCCGGGAGACCGAGACGTGTTTCTCTTGCAATCGATTTCTTCGACGGACATATTTTCTGCTAAAGTGGCAGGTTCTTCGTTATTACGTTTTTTTCTTTCGACTTACTGGCAATGTTGACTACTTCCTAGTGGTACTCAACGAACTACTTGCTTTCTCTGATGAACGTAAGTAGGAGTGAAAGATTTATTTCCAAATCTCCGCCAGACTGTCGGAAAACCGTGCACCCAGAAATCTATAACGTCTTGTTTGCTGTCTTGGACACCTCCTAATCTTGACAGCCTCTGCAGACAGCTTGTTGGTAAGCGCCACCGTCGGAGCATTGGTGCAAGAGCGCAATGGACTGCGGTGACAACCGTAAGTATTCTCACTAAAGATTTGTTTAGCTTGAGAAGGAATCTAGTTCCTTTCCCATTCAAACATGGCCATAAGGACCTTGGGACCTTGTAATACTCCCGGTTGTTGTACAGCATGTCCTTTGCTTTAATATAACATTTTCCTCAGGCGATGAAGACCCAGTGGTGGTCGTACGGAGCTGCCCACCTCGTTTATGTCCATTTCGTTACATTTACTGGCCACCTCATCGGTAAATACATTCCATTCTCCAAAAACAAATACCTTAAGGGAGCCCAACCCAAACCCAGCGACCCCATTACTCGTTTTTATGACTTGCAGTGATGTTTTGAGACGGTCATTGAAACCATCTGACACTCTTTTGCTCCTTATTTTTCTTACCAAATAGCATCAGTATGGATTCCGCTGCCATTACCGGAGGCAACATCCACACTGAAACCATTAGGCGAAGCGGTAACCTAGAGATAGGGATCACCTCCAAATGACCTTTTGGCCACGGAGCGCTTAAGCCGCGTACCGTTTTCGTTAAGAAATTCAGAGATTTCAAGTTTGCGGCAGCTGACGACCTTGACAAAATTCTGGCAGCCTGCTCCGTCGAAGGATACTTCCTCGATGTAGGCTTTATCTTCCCACCAATTCTAAAAAAGGGGCGGTACCACTCCTATTTTAAGCAACTTTTTGAAATGGGCATGGTACCACCTTGAAATGTTCAAATAATAGATTAGGAGACTTTGAATGTCAGATATTGATTGTTTTTATTAAAAGAAATTCTTTCCCTTTTATACATAATTTTTTAACCTATACATTCCTAAATGTTCTAATACTTACGAACTAAAGATATGTAGATTTGTACTAATAGTATGCATATATGTAGATTTGTATAAACGGTATACATACATGTAGATTTGTATTAATAGTATGCATATATGTAGATTTGTATGCAAAGTCAGCAGATTGCTATTCATGTAAAATGTTTTTATGTGAATATTTGTTTATTCACATTATTCGTTGTATGTTAATATTTTGGTGGCAAACTAACATTGACGATCGGCAAGTGTATTGACCGGGGTGAGTGACTAAGCAAAATTTGTAATGTGTGAACTGGCAAGGGTTTCATATTCGGCATTCCATTGATGTTGGCTTACCGCTGTGTTAGGTCAATGTGATTTATGTCGCATAATATTGTAATATGATTATGCTATTACAAAAATGTATTGGCATAGAAGTTCATGATGCGTAATGCCGCAAATGTATTGCATAGGTGGGCATGACGTATAATGCTACAACCTCTTTCTTAGTTAATTTCTCCACTTTCAACAAGTTTTTGAGACTCGTACCTCCGCTCCCACCGGCAGCCAATTCTATGTACCGGAATGCCTCGAAACTTTGTCTGACCAAGGGCTGTTACTTTCAGTGTAACCCCATTTAGTCTGTTAGGACCCTCCGACATATGTTCATCCTCCCAGCAGATCCTTGCAGCGTGACTGTTCTATATTCTTCTGCTCCGGAATGGTAATGAACTCAATCCAGGTTCAGAACCCAATCCCTGTCCAGAGAAATGGTTTTGCGCGTTTGCCGGGAACGAATATTTTAGGACGGTCACTCTCATGTCAGTAAGTCACGTGCAAAAAGTACTTGCATCGCACGGGGTGTTCTGGGCTAGATCCCAATGTTTGCCAACCACGTCTCTTTTACAAATCTTTTGTGTCACCTTGCTGTTTACGCACGTCGCTGTCAACCCTAGTTTTGGAGGCTGTCATCGTAACCATCTGCCACTCAATTGCCTGAGCCCCTTATCAGGCTTCCCAATATTTTCAATCTTTCCATACTTTGCGCTCGTCGATTGAGACATAGGTCCTTCATTCGCGTCTTTTCCCTGATCGTTTAACCCTTTTTGGCCATCAGCTTCAGTTGGTTGCCTTACGCTATGTTGTTTCCTCATAAGATCACTGTTCCTCGCAGTAAGAGTGACAGGATCTCTCTCCTGCATCTTTCGAAGATAGTAGGAAGAGTTTTTGGAGCCCTTGAGGAATTTCTTCTCCTTTATTATTTTTTCTGTTAGTGTCCTCGGCAGAATCCGAAGTCTTGGCTTGTTCGTTGAACAAAACGATCTCAGCCTCGGAGCCTGTTCAGAGTCTAATACTTTTTTATTGCATTCTATCAATTCCCGATTTTCCGATATCAGAAAAGTGGGCGTGGTTATAATTTGATTTCGACCATTTTCAATACCAATATACTCTATGTTCAGGTAAACTCTCGTCCCAAATTTGTTTAAAATGTCCCAGTTTTCGCTCAAGTTATCATGTTAATGAGCTGTATGGTAGCCGGCTCCGCTTACGGATTGTATTTCTGTCATGAAAAGCTTTTCAGTGGAAATTAATCTGCCTTGTAGATGTCGCTCGGAGTTGGCATAAACATGTAGGTCCCGTCCCGCCAACTTCTAGGAAAATTTTAAATAAGCACTATGCAAATTGGAAGAGAAACTTGGCCTCATTCGTGCCAAGTATTTATTTTTTTATAGTATTAAGGGATGAACGAAAGGACAGCGGATGATAGGGTATAAAAAGTGGGTATGGTATGCAACCGATCTCGACCTTGTTCCGTACATCCTTTGGAAAATTTGTAACCGTGCATTGTTGACACTGGCGCAGTATTTCACATTATACATATTACAACTGAATTCTTGTAGAATTTTCATCTTTTTTTCATCACATACATTGGTTGAAACAGTCAGAGAAGCGAAGCTTCTTGAAAAAGTTTATTACTTCCAAATTTTAAAAGGCCTCGCTTTTCCTCGATTAAAAAACGACGCTGTGATTATAACATCCTATGAAAGCATTATATGCTGGCCGAGCTAAGCCCAATGTATAATCAAGGATGGACGCTAGTTCCGAACAATATGTGCACTCTTTATCTAGGATGCGATTCTTTTTCCTTGATTGAGGACAAGTCAGCCAAATTTGCTTGTCAGGAAATTTGTATAAATGACTTAGTAAAATAACCAGAACATAAGTGTCCGAGGTTTTTACGAGAACTTTTGAGTTGGGCGCCAATTTCATGCTGGCATTCTAAAAACGAAAACGAAAAACACTGCTCCTTACCTGTTAGGAATACTTTCTTGACAGGTAGAATAACCGCCTTTTCGTCATTCCCCAATGAGTTGCTAAGAATCTCACGAAGCACTCTTTAAAACGAAAATTTTCAGGCCACCTACAAAGTCATTTGGACGTCGTTGAAACGGACCACGTATAGCGAATGGAACGTCAAATTCTTTATGCGTCTGCCTTTGAAGATCTTTTGATGAAAGCATCTATCGAAGACTAGATGAATTTCTGTTGGTGGAGTGTTACGTACTCTATGCAAGATGGATTCGGCGAACTTTTCGCATGTTTGTGGGAGTAAGGCTCCAAGATGATATAAAAAAGAGAAACCGTCGATTATATCCACATTAACAGAAGGGGGCACAATGGGTTGACGCGGGATGTCAAAAGTTTTGCCAACGCTGATTTTTCGGTACGATTCCTTTCTCCGGAATACTGAAATAATGCTCTAGGTACTGGAGGCAGAAGAATAAGAAGACAACTTTCAATATCGACTTTTTTTTCGCAGCTATTCCCTTCTAAAAACATCTCTTTCCATCTCAAACAAAGCCGTTTTGCTTCCATCTTTACTGCAGATTTTCTTTTTTCCACATGGAGAGGAAAAATTGGAAATTATATTCCGCTTATTCGGTTTTTCAAAACTACCAGGTACCGCAGAAGCCTTTTCCATAAAAGTTACCTTCTGTTTTTTCCCCAGTGACACTGCAACTTCAAACGAAGCTGCTCTATTAGTGGATATATTGAAGAGAACATCCTTGTTATTATTTGAACCAAATGGATTTATTTTCACAACCGAAATTACATATCGTTAGCTTAATGTGAAAATGTGCTAAGTCACTTTTTACGAATTTTACAGGAGACGAAAAAAATTAATAATTTTTAAATAACCTATTTTTTCAAGGCTGTGAATTAGGATACCTTAATTGCAATACTTTTGAGTGTAGAAGTTTTGAAAAAGATAAATAAAAATCATGTATTCTAACCCAGCAGCTATTTTATGACTTAGCACAATTTCCGCACTCAAAACAAAGTTTTTCTCCTGACTTAGCACTTTTTAAGGGCCCATTACTGATACTTAGAATAGACTTGACTTGACTTGAGAACTGTCATTTACAGTTCTGTTAAATGAACATTCCATGTTACTGATTACTCAAAACTTAGCAACACTTAACTTGACTTAGAAGTCTGTTGAATTTTGATTTTCTATGTAAGTTCTAAGTGACGGTCAGGGCAAAGCATTTATTAAACACCAAAGGCATGTCTCAATTGGGTGAATCCAATTTCAAGGGGTTGTGTTCGCAACCCTCTCAAGGGGTTGCCAGCGTAATATATAGCTTCTCCAACCCAATTGTCAACCTCACCTAACCGTGGAGAATCTTTTTTCTTTGACAGCCGAGGCTCTGGTGACCCCAAGTTCCTCATGGAATTAAGGGGTGGGGAGGGCGTTATGGCCTAAAAGGTTTAATGTGGTCATATAAATCGTTCCCGAGATGGTGGGGCTAGTAGTACCTTAATAGTGCTTTGTTACCGGAACGTACCGGATCTATATCCGGATTGATATTATTGACAGCTTGACTTAGCACATCTTTGCCCACAGCACGTAAAAATGAAAAATTAAAATATATTTTTTTTTGTGATCGATGTCAAGGCGTTGCCAGCTTTCATAATTTAAGTATTTTATTTGAATACACTGTGCAACATATTTTCACCGAAAATTTACTTTTCATCGACGAATTACCACGACCTTGCCAAGGTAGGACCTGGCAAGTCCACGGTTTGAGGTTGCCCTAAATACAAATAAATGAGTGATATTGGTTCGTTTCAATATAACATGCAACATGTTTTTTGCAGTGGGCTCCTGGACTATAAGGTAAAACATTCCATAACATCAACTAGAACTCTATAGCGATTTGGTTGAAATTTTACATAGGTAGCTTTTTGCTTAGTTTAATATTAAGAAAACTTTTTTTTCCGTAAAGTGAACCAGGGACAGGCCTATTCCATAAAAATTTATTTACTGAGCTATTTACTTGTGTTTTGGTACATCCTACCGAATCGTACCGGAATCCGCGCATCGCTCAATAAATAAATTTTTATGGAATAAGACGGTCCTCGGTTCACTTTCCGTAAACGTTTTCTAAATATTGAGCTAAGCGAAAAGCTACCTATGGACAAAATTTCAAGCTGAGTGGTAAATAAATGTTTATGGAATGGGTCGGTCCGTGGTTTCCGAAAAAAGTTTTATGAACCAAATATCAAGCAAATCGCTCAATGAATAAATTTTATATGGAAAAAAGTATTAAACTAACAAAAAGCTCCCATTGTACCAAATTTCAACCAAGTCGCTAAACAAATGGCTTATTTGCCATCTAAACTAAGCGTGTATTTTAATAAAGCATCCTGTTGGTTCTTCTCTGCTCTCGATAATTTCAGTGTTCATTTCACAAAATCTTTTTCTTTGAATTAGAATAGAAGCACCATTACCGATAAATTCAGTCATTTTGCAAAGCGCTAAGAGACATAGTTCAAAGTGTGGTGTATTAACATTAAGCGTAGCAACGGAATGTTCATTCTCTTTATTTAATAATTCATATGAGCGGAATGTTACATGTGTGTATGTGCGCTTATTGCTGAATAAGTATGAAGTAATAAGTAATAAAGAATAATTAGCAAGGATGCCAGATGAACGTATATAACACGCTCCTACTTAAGTTGAAATCATGGTACAATTACCAGGTAGAAGCATTAGCGAAAATGCGACCCTCCCGTGTATTTTGTTGTTGCCGATTGTACATAAACTGTCAATCGTTCTTTCAGTTTCTTCTGTCAAAAGTTATGGAAGAAGAAAAATGTCACATGTAATTTTCGTCAACAAAGCCAAAAACAAAAAAGTTGGTTTGCTGATGAAGGAAGGAGGAAAAAGGCATTTTTAATGGAAAATAAAGGTAATTAGCTGATTTTTAAATGATATATATTTAATTTATTGTTATTATTTATTTACATATAGCAGCTGAATCACTTCTTCAACGTTTCCAGGGCATCAACTCTTGGTAATTCTATACGACAGCATGACACTGATAATATGCGTCCATAATATCGAGAGAGGTGTTAAAAGACGCGCATTGACCTCGACAACAATAATCAGAAGGCGGAGGTAAATTATTTTGTGTTGGACAAGAGATATTTGCAAAAGAAGTTGAAAATTTTCAATTGAAAATTTTCATGTGCGCGCTGTAATGTTGATGATATTTGTACCCACAAAAAAAATTGTGGACATAAGTGTTTTGTGCACATATAGTTTTGGTCTCCAAACCGGTGTGGGACCCACCCAGATTAATTTTTTATAAGCGCGGGCGAAGGCCGCCAGCGGAAAAATACTATGGATCCCACCCCGGTCTCGAAGCACTCAGGGGTCATTTTTCGGTTTTTTGGAATATCTTTTGAACGAGCTAAAATTGTGCTGCATGTTATCTTGCACTCAAAGAAATGGAATATGATAAGAAATTTATAGATTTTCTGTCGAAACGTTTATATGATCGCATCACTTCAAGATTATCACATGGTATATGTAATGGTGATCCAGAGCAAAGGTATAGTGGTTTATTAAATTTATCATTACTTATGGCCTTAAAAGATGTAGCGTTGTCTAGTGCATCAGCATATACTTCTGCATCACTGGATCCTACGTGCGATTGGAACTGATGAGGATTTGGTACATAGTTCAATAAGGTATACGAGTTTACCGTACTGAATTGTTTAGTTAATTTGAAAGTAATTTATTGTTAAATTTTTATAGATTTGGTATTGGTTGTTTTACCACTATTGAAGAGGTTGATTATATTACCGATACCTGCATCAAACATGTCGAACGTTTACGTGAAATGTCTCCATTATGGGAGATGGTTCTAGAACCAATTGATTTGAAAAATATCCAATGGGCGCAACATTAATTTTGTTTATGATATATAAATAAGGGACCGTTTTGTATTGTATGCATCTTTTAGTGTATGTATTGATATTCCAAAGCAGTTTAATGTAAAGTGAGATACAATTTTTAGGAATTTTATTGTTCCTAATTTATCTGCCTAAGGTCGTTATTTTGTAGTATTAAAATTATATTGGGAAATGCTATTGCTAAATGTTTTTTGTAGTGGACCTTATTTTCAATACATGTATGTATGAATACTAATGATACTGTCTCCAAGAGATGTTGAAAATTTGGGATGAGATTGTATATAAAATGCTGAGTTAATAGTATGTTCATGAATAAGTACTGATTTATTTTAAAATTTCATGTGTTTTGTAAAGTAAAAATTAAGTAACTTAGTAACCTAATAAATATCGAAGATACATATATACATAACTCGTCGTGTCGGTATTTGAGGTGCAGATATCTTTGAAGGATATGTACTCCATGTCTTTAGATGTAATCTTTTTAATTAAAAAAAAGCACGGGTGTGTTGAAAATTTCAAATGAGTCGCTATGCCGCAGAACTTTCGGGTTCAGCGCCATTGCATGGTTGTTTTGATCCAATTTTTCTTTTGGCTCCTCTGTTCGGAACCGATTTTGCTTTCGGTTTAATTTTTTGATACTAGTTCGGTTGTAGTACTGACTTCAATTACGGTTCCGGGTTTTCCTTCTGGCTCTAGCCAGGAGGCTTTTATAGCAATTTCGGCTTTAGGTTGTATCTGGTATCGGTACCTGCTACGGTAAAAGTTCGGCTTGGAATATTTCCGTTTTCAACTCCAGTATCGGTTATACTTCAGTTTTTTCTTGTTATCATATGGATGATATAAATAATCCAAAAGTAAATCTATAGCATGTAAAACATAATTGTCTAGCAATATTTTCTCTTCGCAAACTGTTTGTGGCCCTGATTAGGGTCGCTTTTCGTAGGTATAATAGTTTAGCATTTTTTTTCTCTTTGTTGACTAGAGGTGGCCCTGATAAGGGCCGTTTTGCGTATACTTGTATAGTATATTTTCGCTCTTTGTAAACTAATGGTGGCCCTGGAACTAGGGGAGGTTACTGCGTCTGGGTTTCACGACTTATTCGTGGTACATCATGCATATCCGTTTGTGTGCTGCAGCTGTTCCGTGCGAAGTATTGACCTTTCGCTCCAACGGTGTCACTTAAAAAAAAGCGAACATGTAGAAGGGACTTTATTATTTATCCTTCGTCCTTCCTTCACGTTGTAGCGGCGAAAGTATTGCCCGATATTTTGGTAGAAAACTGTAGGAATGACCGTTGGGGATGATGAGACAACTTTCCTTTTTTACAAACTCTTGATTAGCACTGCTAAGTCATACATAAAACTATATTATATTTTTTATCTTACAACATTCGGGAAACAATATTTACATCAAAGACGGTAAATATAGCGATGGAGTGGAGTTGGGCATCAAATTTACTCTCTGAGCTCCCACAAAAAGGTCACAGGCCTGAAAATGCAGCGAAAAAATTAAGTCATTTTAGGGAAGCTAACGCCACAAGCTTTTTCCCAATTTTTCCTATGCCTTGATCTTGCGGGGTAATTCTTTACTTTAGCTCACAACTGCAAAAACTCGTGCAAAAATATCGGGAGAGGTGTCAAAAAAATGCGTTTTGGACTCGGGACGACGAATCCTGTCAAAAAATATTCCCAAAAAACTGAAAAATGGCACCAGAGCGCTCCGAAACCGGAGGTGGATTCCATAGTATTTTTGCGCAGGTAATAGTCTAGTTGAGGGGTCGACTGCTAATACGCTGCCAAAAATATCAAGAGAGGTGTCAAACGACGCGTCTTGACATCAGCATTAGTAATCCGAAGGCGGAAAATAAAAATTTTAATTCGTTCAAAAGATATTAACGAAAAACCGAAAAAAGACCTGCGGGTACCTTCGAAACCGGGGGTGGGATCCATGGTAATTTTGCGCAGAACACGTTTCTGCGTTGGCGGCCTTCGGCCGCGTTTATAAAAAATTACCATGGGAGACCAAATCTATAACCGCGCAAAACACTTTTACCCACAGTTTTTTTTGTGGGTACACAACACCATCAAAATTACAACAGCCACATGAAAATTTTCAAATTTGTAAATATATCTGGAAAGAAATAAAATTTTCAATTTCCGTTTTCGGATTTGTGGTCCTGGGTCCAAAGCGCGTCTTTTGACACCTCTCCCTATATTTTTGGACGAGTTTTAGTAGTTGTAAGCTAAAGTAAAGAATTACCTAATAAATTTTCACATCAAAAGTAAATAAACAAAAAATGTAAACATAAACAAAGTTTGACATTTTATGACCACCTTCGAATGAAAAAACATGTAAAATGCAATTCTGATGCTTTTACCTGGTTGAAATTATATAAGTTCATTATGGTTTCAATTACTTATGTATGTATCTAAACATTGTACTTTCGTTTTTATGGATTAAAATATTTTATACAAATTTTAACAATTCAATTCATGAAGATGCTTAATCTAAGTAAAGTTTCTTATTTATGTATTTGGTTTAACAACCTTTCCTTTGTGTCGTGGTCTCAGCTTTCTTCCGTCATCATCAGTGTAAGCCTCTTCCAGGTCCAATCGAGGTTGTTCTGCCCCATTATCAACGATGTTGTCGGAGGGTTTATCTGCCACCACTGACGTTGTGTGTGTATCATGAAAACCTTGGTCAGACTTTGGAGACTCAATACCGCGAATTTGGTCAAGGTGTCTTTTGATGATTTTGTTGTTGTGTTTTAAAATGCAAAAGTATGAACGAGGTCCAAGTTGCTGCTTTATTGTGGCTTGAGACCATGAAGGCTTATTTGGGTTTTTGTAGTTGCGAATAAGGACATTTTCACCATTTGAAAACTTTACACTTCGTTGTCCTCTGTGATTTAAAATACTTTTTTGTTGGCTATCGCTTATTTTATTTTGAACTAACGGTGGTCGTAATGAACTAAAACGCGTGTTTAATGACCTACCGAAAAATATTTTTGCAGGAGTCTCACCAGTGGTACAATGCTTCGTGTTGCGATAATCAAATAAAAACTGCAAAATGATTGTTTCTAAATTTGAATGCTTGGATGTTTTTAAAACAGCGAATATTGCCTTTTTTAAAGTTTTAACAAAATTTTCGGATTTGCCATTTGTTGCCGGATGACCAGGTGCCGTTAATATATGTCTTATGTTGTTTAATTTTAGGAACCTCTTAAACTCGTCAGACGTGAACTGCCTACCGTTGTCACTTACTATGGTATCAGGTAGCCCATAACGCGAAATAAGTTCTCTTATTTTACTTATTGTAAACGTATATGTGATGTCTTTGGTTTTAAAAACCTCGGCCCATTTAGAGAGCGAGTCGATGACAATGAATAAATAGTGACCATTTATGGGACCAGCAAAATCAATATGAATTCGACTCCATATTGAGTCACATGGTTTCCATGGAATTAGTTTGCTTTTCTCTGGATTCACTTGAAGCTCTTGACAAGGAAAACAGTTACGGATAAGTTTTTCGATATCTTCATCTATTTTAGGCCACCAAACGTATGACCTGGCTAAGGCTTTGGTTTTTACAATGCCTAAATGTGACCTGTGTAACTCCATTAGGACATTTTGTCTTAATTTGGTTGGAATTACTGTCCTGTATCCCCACAAAATACAGTCGCTTTCGACCGACAGCTCTAAGTCCTTATCCCTAAAAGCCTGATATTCGACACCCTTGAGGT
Source organism: Eurosta solidaginis (assembly GCA_029619165.1). NCBI lineage: Eukaryota > Metazoa > Arthropoda > Insecta > Diptera > Tephritidae > Eurosta > Eurosta solidaginis. The sequence goes on from JARSSU010043754.1 coordinate 16,822, forward strand.
TTTTAACAATTCCTCTCTGAATTGCTTCAGTCAATTTTGACAGAACTGGGTCACGCTTAGTTTCCCTTGCAACATCTTTGAAGCTTATATGCAAATGATTTTGAGATTTATGAAATTGCTTTCAATTTGCGTATCTTTAATATTTGCAACATTGGAAATTCTCGATAAACCATCAGCTTCATTAGATTTGCCTTTTACGAATGGAGTAACTGAATGTCGATAATAAAACGGCCCATCTTTGCATACGTGCGGCTGCCATGACCGGCAGTCCTTTATTTTCACCGAAAATTGTCAAAAGAGGTTTATGATCAGTTCGTAGTGTGAAATGATTTCCTAACAAATATTGTTTCAATTTATTAAGACAAAATACTATTGCCAAGGCCTACTTTTCTAAGGTACTATAGTTTCTTTCTGTTTTCGATAGTGCTCTAGATACAAATGCAATTGGCCTTTTTTCGCCTGTTGGAAATTCGTGAGAAAGAATGCTAGCCACTGCGAAATTACTTGCATCCATCGATAGTATCATGGGCATTTTGGGGTCGTAATGGACAAGCACTTGGTCTGATGTAACTTCACTTTTGATTAATTCATACGCATTTTGGCAACTTTTCGACCAAGTAAATTTAACGTCTTTCTGCAGCAGCTCATACAATGGAGCCATTTTATGAGCAAAGTTAGAAATGAATTTCGAATAATAATTTACCATGCCTATGAACGCTCTTAATTCACGGATATTTGTTGGAGGTGGTGATTTTGAAACACTTGAAATACGATCATTATTTTTTGTTAGCCCTGTTTTGTCGATAGTGAAACCCAAATACGATATTTTGGTCTTAAAAAACTTACATTTCTTTAAATTTAACGTAAGCCCTAAAATTTTAACTTGCTTAAAACAAACTTTAGGGTAGCCAGATGTTCTTGGAAATTTTTACCTGCTATGGTAATGTCATCCTGATAGACAACGACGTGTGGAATATTGCAAAACAAACTTTCCATCGTCTTTTGAAAAATTGGCGCTGCTACCGTTATACCAAAGGGTAAACGTTTTACCTTCAGGGTACCTATGTGCGTACTCCAACTATATAGAAGCTGAGACTTTTCATCCAATACTAATTGGTTATACGCGCTTGACATATCAAGTTTGGTAAATATTTCGCAGCCTTGTAAAGAGGCAAAAATCTCATCTATTCTAGGTAGTGGATACCTGAAGTCAACTAAATATTTGTTAAGCGTAACTTTATAATCACCACAGATTCGCAATTCGCCATTTGGCTTAAAATTGGGACTAAGGGCGTGCCCCAATCCGAATTGTCAATGGGCTCTAAAATATCTTGCTTTATTAATTCACGCAACTGTTTTTCAATCTTATCTTTCCAAGCAAGTGGTACCGTGCGCGGCTTAAAGAACACTGGTTTTGCATTATCATTAATTTGCAATGAAATTTGGTGATTAATATACTTTCCTAGTCGACCATTAAAAACTTTCGAATATTCTGACTTTATTTGCTCAATTATAACAGCATAATTTTGTTCATTTGTTACTAGGTTGACTTGCGTTAGCTCAAAATTGTATGCCCTCAGAAATGACCTGCCCAATAAAGGTGGATAGTCGCTATTCGCAACAACAACTGCTAATTTTCGCTTAATACCTTGATACGACACCATTGCATTGTACTCACCCAACAACTTAATCTTATCGCGTTGTAACTTACATACGGAACTGAACACGATATTAAGCGTTTCTTGCCTTTAAGTTTGTTGTAAAGACTGTAAGATATCATTGTACATGGGGCGCCAGTATCGCAAGTCATTCTCACATATATTCCATCGATATTGATAGTAAGCGAATATACCTCAGTTGGACCTGAAGGAGAAACATTAAAAATGAAATTGTTAAAATGATCGATTTCGTTAGACTCATCTCAGTCAGATACATAAGTAATGGTTTTATTGTTTTTACTGCGGCAAACTGAAGCCAAGTGCCCAACGTTTTCGCACGAATTACATCGAGATTGTGCATATTTACATGCATGGTTACGCCAACCACAGTGACAACAAATTCCGTTGTTGATTTTGCTTCTGCCACTGCTGCGTTTTCCTTTCAAATCGGTTTGTTTACCTTGCGTGTTAGTTTGCTTGCTATTGTTGTTGTTGCGCTGCGTACGGGATTTGTCTTTGACCAAATTTACCTCAAGATCTGCCTTGTTTGCTTTTGCTGCCTGCTTCGTTTCTAAAATAAGTGCTCGTTTTAATGCGCTCGCCAATGTGAGTGTCTCATCTTCCTCGCATAACCGTTAAAAATTTTGTCAGGCAGTCCACCAAAAAATTGATTTAGAACAAATGCATCTAAATGTGCGCCAAAATTGCAATCCAATGCCAATTGCTTTACGCGTCCATACCATTGGGAAACGGTTTCTTCGTTGCTTTTTACTGACATGTAGAATTTTTTTCTTTCACAGAATATAATTGTAGGTGGTGTGTAATGAGTTTGTAAAATTTCGCACAACTCTTTACACGTCTTGGAAACTGGGGATGCTGGACTGCATAAACTATGCAGCAATTTGTATGGTTCGGAGCCAAGCGATTTTAATAAAATCGCCTTTATATTCTCTTGTGTACAATTAATTTCACACAAGTGTATGTCCAGTTTTTCTTTCCAAACATGCCATGATTCCGTTGCCGGTGTGAATTCTGGTGCACCTGCTGACTGAATAATTATACCACTGCCGCTACTATTACTGCTTCCACTTGCTTGTTCATTAGTCATTTCTTTACGCGGATTCTTAGTTTAATTATAATAACACCGAAAAATTGTATTGCAAAAAAAAAGAAATTTTTATTGATATCAATATGTATTGATTTTTATAGCTTTATGTAAACCGACTCGTCGCCAATTTGTGGTGTATTAACATTAAGCCTAGGAACGGAATGTTCATTCTCTTTATTTAATAATTACATGTGTGTATGTGCGCTTATTGCTGAATAAGTATGAAGTAATAAGTAATGAGTAATAAAGAATAATTAGCAAGGATGCCAGATGAACGTATATAACACAAAGGATAAAATTTAATAGTGCAATATTCGTACCTTGACTGCATGATTACTGAAACACAAAACTCCTCCGTAGTGTACACGAGTTGCGCGTACATTCGTGCAGCACATTTATGGTGTTTTCTTTTCTAAAAGTAATGTTACGTCGTAACCTTCTCTCAGCGCTTTCAGAAGTTTGTGTGTTTATTTAAAAAGAATTTTTCTTTGAATAAATAAGAGGATACAACTACCAACAAATTCACCCATTTTTCAAAACACCAAGCAAGACAATTCAAAAGTAAGGTTGGCACCGGCGTAACATTTTTTCTAGACAAGAAAACACAATAAGTTCCTACATGATTCAATCAAGCCAGGTTTGCTCGGCTTACAAAATTTTTGACAATTGCAACCATCTTGCTCCTAAATCGAACTAAGCTCGATAAAATGTATGAAAAATATTAGTAGTAGAAATAGTTCTTTGGTATTATTTTCTTAATATGTAATAGGAAAATTTATCAAATATACTAGGCTCTACTAGCGGGAATTATAAGCGCAATTCAAAGTTTTATAGCTTCCGACCTTCCGCAACCCAATTGTCAACCACACCTACGCATTGTAGATGACAAATAAGATTGTCAGCAGGCCGACCCCAAGTTCCTCATGGAACCAGGGAGTGGGGCGGGATGGCCTAGAAATCGTTCCCGCTTAATGTTATATATTGTGGCGTATTTTAGCAATTTCGATGCGTCACTGTGCTGGTAGTAAATAAATGCTACACAACACCAGTACCACATATATAGAGTACAACAAAGAATATTTCACACACATAACTAGCAGCTAAAAGCGAAGATAATATTTCACACACACAGATAGTTTAGAAAAGTTTTGGATCTTGAAGCAACCCGATTATCATAAATTGTTGATGAAATCAGCGGCCAATCAGAAAATCTTGTTTTGGTGGCTAAATATTTCGATGGGTTATCAAAGACTTTTCGATATGGATTTTTGTCACTATTTGAGTTTAAAACAAGTAAGGAAGGCTAAGTTCGGGTGTAACCGAACATTATATACTCAGGTGAGAGCTATGCAGACAAAATAAGGGAAAATCACCATGTAGGAAAATGACCCTAGGGTAACCCTGGAATGTGTTGTATGACATGGGTATCAAATGGAAAGTATTAAAGAGTATTTTAAAAGGTAGTGGGCCATAGTTCTATAGGTGGACACCATTTCGGGATATCGGCATAAAGGTAGACCTGGTGTGCCTCTAGAATGTGTTTGTACGATATGGGCATCAAATGAAAGGTGTTAATGAGTATTTTTAAAGGGAGAGCGCCTTAGTTCTATAGGTGAACGCCTTTTCGAGATAACGCCATAAAGGTGGACCAGGGGTGGCTCTAGAATTTGTTTGTACGATACGGGCATCAAATGAAAGGTGTTAATGAGTATTTTTAAAGGGAGAGGGCCTTAGTTCTATAGGTGGACGCCTTTTGAGATATCGTCGTAAAGGTGGACCAGGGGTGACTCTAGAATTTGTTTGTGGGTATCAAATTAAAGGTATTAATGAGGGTTTTAAAAGGGAGTGGCCTTTAGTTGTATATGTGAAGGCGTTTTCGAGATATCGACCAAAATGTGGACCAGGGTGACCCAGAACATCATCTGTCGGGTACCGCTAATTTATTTATATTTTTAATACCACGAGCAGTATTCATGCCAAGACTCCAACGGCTTTTGATTTCGCCCTCAGAACTTTTTCATTTTCTTCTACTTAATATGGCGTCACACCCATTTTACAAAGTTTTTCTAAAGTTATATTTTGCGTCAATAAACCAATCCAATCAGAATGTTTCATCACTTTTTTCGTATTTGATATAGAATTATGGCACTTTTTTTCATTTTTCGTAATTTTCCATATCGAAAAAGTGGACATGGTCATAGTCGGATTTCAGTCATTTTTTATAAGAATACAAAGTAAGTTTAGATAAGTTCGTGAACTTAGTTTAGTAAAGATATATCGATTATTGCTCAAGTTATCGTGTTAACGGCCGAGCGGAAGGACAGACGATCGAATATGTATAAAAACTGGGCGTGGCTTCAACCGATTTCGCCCTTTTTCACAGAAAACAGTTATCGTCGTAGAGTCTATGCCCTACCAAATTTCACAAGGATTGGTAAATTTTTGTTCGACTTATGGCATTAAAAGTATCGTAGACAAATTAAATGAAAAAGGGCGCAGCTACGCCCATCTTGAAATTTTCTTTTATTTTTGTATTTTGTTGTAACATATCATTACTGGAGTTGAATGTTGACATAATTTACTTATATACTGTAAAGATATGAAATTTTTTGTTAAAATTCGACTTAAAAAAATTTTTTTTTGAAAGTGGGCGTGGTCGTTCTCCGATTTTGCTAATTTTTATTACGCATACATATAGTAATAGGAGTAAGGTTCCTGCCAAATCTCATCATCTGGGCGTGGTTATAGTCCGATATCGTTCATTTTAAATAGCGATATGAGATGAGGGCCCAGGAATCTACATACCAAATTTCATCAAGATACCTCAAAATTTACTCAAGTTATCGTGTTAAAGGGCAGACGGACGGACGGACATGTCTCAATCAAATTTTTTTTCGATACTGATGATTTTGATATATGAAATTCTATATCTATCTCTATTCCTTTATACCTGCACAACCAACCGTTATCCAATCAAAGTTAATATGCTCTGTGAGCTCTGCTCAACTGAGTATAATTATGGCAGTAACAAACGTGTTGAGTGCCACACTATAATTGACTAAACTTATTTGGCATAAAGAACTTACGAAAATTCATTTAAAATAAGATCTCTATACTTTAAGCTGGTTTGCAGATACTTAAACAAATTAACATAATCAGACCAATTCTAAATATTCTCGCGGAATTTTGTTCTCGCGGATTTTTTTATTCCCGCGGAAAAATTCCTCCAATTATGTTCTCCTAGGGAGAACAATAATTGGGGAATAGGAATTTCGAATTTTCGAAGTCAGCTGTTTTGTCAATTGAAATTTCGTTGCACATTTCTTATTTTGTTTAAAAAATTGAAGTTTAATTATTGTTGCAAATTTGTTGGAAATTAAGAAATAAAATATAAACATTGCACAGTATTTATTGCATTTCATGTGGTATTCACTGAAATGAGTAATGAATTGGTGCCACAGCAACATCAACAGCGGAACATAAGAAGAAGACGGCCGCATAACACAAATCTGCCGGAGTTGCCTGCTTTCATTCAGCAAATCAATTTTCTGGCGGCCAAGTTGAGCTGAATTCCTTCATCATATGCCAGAATCTATTTAAGCCTTATTAAAATATCCTTGCGCAATTTCTGGATGGCTGCATCAAATTTGTATACCAAGAGCTCTACCGTTGCTTATGATATACTTTTCGACTTAAAATAAAGAATATTGTGGTTGTAGTTGTTGTTGTAGTAACAGTGAGAATATTGTGATAGAATATAAATACATCTTTTAGCACAAATTTGTACAAATAAGTGTTCTTTCTTAAAATAACCAATTTCCTTTAACTATTTTGATGCATTCCCTTTAATTTAACAAGTGAAAAAACTCCTATGAAATGGCAGAGAAATCTCCCTCTCCCTCACATTCATAATACCTACTTTTCTCCCATAACCGGTTCCGCTTTTTCGAACATTGTTCAGAATAGGAGGAAAGGGAGAAGTGAAAAAACTCACAAGGAATTTTATTTAGAATACGAGGAATGGGAGAAGGGAGAAAGCTCGCACGGAATTTTCGTTTAGAATTGGGCTGAATATCTATCATTAAGGATGTTTACCACACTTGCCAGGTCCAAAACTTTTTCACCAAAACTAGCCAACCGGTAATCATTGTAGGCTGGGCAATCACCGATAAAGTGGTGAACACTTTCATCATCGCCTAGGTTACACACTGGACATATTGCAGTTGTTAGGTTCTTGAAAGATCTCGCACTAAGGTTCAAGAGACCACCTCTCGCACGGAGAATTAAGCTAAATATTTAACGCTCACGGGAACCAATTAAGGGTAAAGATCACGCGTGGTAGAGCCTTGAGCACTTTCCACATATAGTTTAAACTCTTTATCGACTAGCTTCCTAAGCAACAAAGAAGTGAAGTGTTTAAGGAAAGCAGGAGAAAAATCGGTTAGTGGATCTAAGTCCGCGCTGAGTGATAGCTGGTTTTAACCCGGGGTGCATCTTGCCGTATGTTTTCCTCAGCAAGTATACGTGGAAGCCTGTTCGAAGGTAAACTAAAACTTACTATAAATAACATGTGCGCCTGAAGTGTGTGGAAGAACTGGGGAACTATACCCATTTCTAAATGCCACATATAGTTAGGTGTGTTCGCAGGCAAGAATATAAGCTTCTTTATGAAGAACCGTAAGAGTTTTTCTACCTGTTCATATGGTCCCCACCCCACACCTGCGCGCTATAGAACATAATTGATCTTGCGGCAGCATCAAAGATTTCGATTTTTTTCGAAATACAGATTCGAGGGTTATTTAAATAACTCAACCATGTAGCGCATATTGCGGCTTTTGCTTCGCCAAGCTTTGTGTCTAAGTGTTTACTGAAAGACAGTTTGTAATTTAGCATTATACCCAGATATTTATACTCGTTCACAGTTTCGACCGGATCATTTCCAAAACACCAGCTACAGTCAGAGGGGAGCCTGCCACGCTTCCTAAAAACAAGGACTTTGGTTTGGACATGTTAACTTTTAATGCCCACAGCTTGCAATACTCATGCAAAGCATTAATCATGCTTTGCAGATCTACAGCCGACTCAGTACCAGGTCATCGGCATACATCAAAAGCTTGATTTTCATATCCGCCACTTAAACCCACCTGGGAGGTAATCAATTAAATCATTGAGATACAGGGAGAACAGCACTGGGCTTAGTAAACATCCTTGCCGGACACCCTGATTGACTGGGAACGGGCTAGAAAGCTTTCCATTGTACCATACTTGACTCGTAGTATCCCCATATATAAGGCGTAAGATTTCAATCAAATTACTTGACAGACCATATGAGGCCAGCTTATAGAATAGCTAGCTACGAGGGACAGTATCAAAGGCACATGAGAAGTCTACAAGAAATACAAAGGTTTTCCTCTTCGCGCCAAAGTTAAAATTAACGATACTTGTCAAATTAAATATGTTATCGATGGTTGAATAGTTCTTACGGAAGCCCGCTTGGCATTCTGTAAGTATAATATGACAATCAATCCACGCATTAATACGGCTTAATAACATGCCGATAAATATCTTATACAACGTATCCGGCAGAGACAGCCCTCTATAGTTACTCTGAAGACAAGGATCGCCTTTTTTGAGCAGCGTGATAATCACAGAAGAGGAGAACGAAGTAGGGACCTGTTTTTTTAAGAAAAATAAAATTAAGCAGAGAGAGAACCTCATTCTGGAAGCTTTGCGGAGCATATTTATAGAATTCATATGGTATGCGGTCATTGCCAGGCGTCTTTTGCCTTACTGAGTGTCAACTCTAGCTCCTTCATGTCAAAAGGAGCGTCGAGGAACGGGTCTAAAATAAGCGGAGCAGCCCATTGAAAGCAGCCATTCGAAAGTATGTACATATGTATTCTGTTTTTAAATACTTTTTGTATTTTTTATTTGGTACTTTTATCATCACTGTGTGTGTACATTTCATACTTATATAATTTTAATAAAACAATGCAATAATAACAATGTAAATAAATGTTATGTTTGAAGACACAGAGTGAAAATTTCTGAAAGTTATCACCGAAAAACGTCATAATTTATTTTTGAGCAACAAAGGTATTATTTGATAGCTATCGATAATACAAACAAATGCTCGTCTTGGATTTTTCCAACAAAAACTGTATCCTTAATTATCGCAATTTGAATTTTCTTTGCCTTTTTCTTTTAAAGTTGAATAGCAGCCGATAGGCTCCACCGATTTTGACAATTCAAACACCAATTTGCTTGTAATTAAAAACTTTTTAAGCGCACATTTTTTTACTTCTGTGAAATAAATTTTTATTTTTAAAATTGTTGCAAAAACCGTGCATAAAAAAATTGTTCTGGAGCACATTTTTGCACACAAGGAAAACCACATACGCAAAATTTTACTCTCTATGATATTCCGTTGAGAAAAAAATGGCCCGCAATATTGATGCTAGATATTTTCATTTGCACACCTTGGACTTGGAGCAAAATCATCGTTATCTAACAATTTGAAAATAGATAATAGGCATGAATAATTTCCGAACGTAGAATGATATCAATAAGTGTATATTTTAATTTCTGAACCAAATGCTCATTTCTCGACCTTTTTTGGGGGTGGGGTGGGGGTGTCCCCTCTCAGCCTCCCAGTAGCGTTCGTAGACTGTTTAGTCGTTGGATCCCTACGTCAGATGGCCTTCTCCGCTCACTATATACCGCCGGTACTTTGTAAATTTCTCGAAAAATGGCAAAACGCCGAAACCGGGTTGTCTCTAAACCAAATTAGACACATAAAAAAGGTGGAAGAACCTAAGGGCGTTAAGGGTGATGCAGATGAAGACGATGCTGAGTATACTTTCTTCAAATGCGAGTAAGGAATCGGCCAAATCACTGTCGATAATATTACAGAAAAAACGCTGAGCAGCTTAGAAGAGTCGCAACAAATCAACTACTCCGTAGAAGCCAAACTCAGAGCAAAAAATTCTGACCAGGACGCAGGAACAACAGAGCTCTTAATATATAAATGGATAGATATGGAACGTCACCTAAAGTTTTGTGAAAGCGGTCCCGGAGAAGGCGTCGGTTCAAAATTGGGCGGTTTTTAGTCCACGAAACACAGTTACCTCGACGGCAGCAATTATAGTGCATTTGGCGTTTTCCAACCCGCAAAAAAAAATTTAAAATTTTTACGCAATCTCTATATTCCTACAGGAGCTGTATAAAACTTGCTGAGCTCACTAACATTATATATTGTGTATATGTTGGGTTATGTCAGCCCACTAAACTTCGAGCAGTGTTGTTGCTAAAAATTAAGTGCTCTGCTTCCAACTCTAGTTTTATGGTGGTATACGATAGAACATATTATCAGTTTGGAAACAGATCAAGCTAAACAAATAGACTACGTGTTCTTTCGTATTTAGTTTATAAAAAATGTCACTCATTGTACAAATACCACGCAACCTTTCTTAGTTTAATAAAAAAATTCAACTGTGCAAATAGACACGTGTATCATAAACAATTTCTTTTTCTTTGAAAAATAATAAGTAAATATTTTGCCTAGAGGTTGTGCTCATTTAATATGGCTGAAATATACGTAAATGCCTTGAATTTGTCATTTTGGTAGAGCAAAAATTTTCTGAAGCTATAATAGGCCTAATGAATAGAAAACAACTTTTACTTTTTATTGCTTTGACTTAGGCTGGGTTCGAGTCATATATATAGATAATACTTTCTTATATCAATACCTTCCTATCTTCTTAATGTGCAAATTTTCTGTCAATCATTATTTGCTCAAACTGTGCAAATGTATGTTCTGCGCATGCGGGGGCTTTGTTAGTGTTAGTGAATTGTAGTAGCGTGTGTAAAAAAAGTATTAAAGGGGTTACAACGGGTCACTATCCCCTTTACTCAACTTCTGCATACTAATTGTTACAAAATCTCAGTTTAGTCGATTAAACAACGAAAAGGCCAACAAATACAATACAAGGCCTGATGTATTTATTATTTAAAACATGGGCTGCAGGCATACAAAGTACTTTATTTACATAAATGGTAAAAACAAGGCGAAGAGTTCATATTTTTGAAATGAAAAAAATTTAAATATACATGTATAAAAATATACTTTATACATACATCCCAAAAGGAATTTCTTTAAACGTTTTTAAAAATAATTTTAAATCAATTAGCTTGAACAAACGATATATAAACGTTTTCAAAATTTTAGTTATTTTGAGTTTTTTAATGAAGTAAATTTTTGATGAAGTAAACAAAATATGAGTACTGGGCTGGCTGCTATTGGTGTTGAAATAATATCAATTTTGTAAATTTTTTCTAACATACTCTCTTTCGTCCATAATTTTTTTCGTTTCAAAAAACAAATGAATACCCAAATAAAAACTTATTACTTCCTTACACAGCTGTGTACGGGGATTATTAAAGATGTCATTGCTACATAAATTTTCGATGGCTATGTGATCGTCCATGATACTATTGGAGAATGCATCACTTGTATTTTGAACAATTTTATTTATTAAACTTAATTTTGCATTTCCAATTGGACATTCCTTGAGAACTTGTCTTAAAGCTTTCTCTGACACTATACAAATATTACATACGTCCACAGATGGTGCGACAACCGACCTTTATTTTTGTGCGCTGAAAGTAAAGGTATTTCTTCACCAATCAATTTCATTTTCTTTTGTACCTTCCAAGCAAAATAGCCAGCAATATAACGAACAACATTGTCCACATATACAATCCACACATCGTGTTAACATAAACATTTGCTAACTCGAAATCTATTACCTCGCTATTTTTTTAAGGATACTAGTAGACGCTGATGATGCCTCTAGAATGGATTAGCGTCGAAGGTACAATTCCCACTTTCAGTCGCACTTAACTCGTGCCTTACTAAGAGTCGTCTATATGCACTTTTAAATTGAACTGCGTTGGGATTGTTGTTGAAACCGCCACTTGCCCTAACTGCACCAAAAATCGTTTCCAGGAAGACTTGTGAAAGCTTATAAGTTAAGAGATGACACACCTCTTTTTCATTTGAAGCTTCTCAAATAGTGGAAAAATATTTCTTAAAGCAACGATCATACCAACAAATCCTGTTTTTAGGCCAGATTGAACCAGAAGGGTGCCATTAGCATCTCTCAATGAAGAGATATATTCCTCGAATCCCTGCGCATGCGTCTTTAAATTGCAATATGATATGAAAATTTTATAATACTAATGAACAAAAAAACTTACTTTTCCATTTGGAGAACGAAATAGCCTAATGTACAACATTGATAGAAGCAAGACGGCTTATTGAAATATACATATATTTAAGCCCCTTTTTTACAAAAATTTAACGACAGCCTTGAGATTTTGTCTCCTTCTCTCGTTGTATATCTGTACTGTAATGTTTGACAGGCTGCACAGTTCAGTAGTAGTGATATAGAAATATTACATATATG
>JARSSU010043755.1:0-57122 GCA_029619165.1 Eurosta solidaginis
TGTGAAAATGGGCGAAATCGGTGGAAGCCACGCCCAGTTTTTATACACAGTCCACCGTCTGTCCTTCCGCTCGGCCGTTAACACAATAACTTGAGCAAACACGATATATCTTTACTAAACTTAGCCCACTACTTATCTGAACTCACTTTATCTTGGTATAAAAAATGGGCGAAATCCGACCATAACCACGCCCACTTTATCGATATCGAAAATTACGAAAAATGAAAAAATGCCATAATTCTATACAAATACGAAAAAAGGGATGAAACATGGTAACTGGATTGGTTTATTGACGCAAAATATAACTTTGAAAAAACTTGTAAAATGGGTGTGACACCTACCATATTAAGTATAAGAAAATGAAAAAGTTCTACAAGGCGAAATCACAGCCCTTGGAATCTTGGCAGAATACTGTTAGTGGTATTGCATATATAAATAAATTAGCAGTACCCGACAGATGATTTTCTGGATCACTTGGTCCACATTTGGTCGATATCGCGAGACACCTTCACATATACATCTAAGGGCACTCGCTTTTAAAACCCTCATTAATACCTTTAATTGATATCCATATCGTACAAACACATTCTAGAGTCACCCTGGCCACCCTAATGGCGATATCTCGAAAAGGCGTCCACCTATAGACCTAATGCCACTCCCTCTTAAAATGCTCAGTAACACCTTTCGTTTGATACCCATATCGTACAAACATTCTAGAGTCACCCTGGCCCACCCTAATGGCGATATCTCGAAAAGGCGTCCACCTGATAGACCTAATGCCACTCCCTCTTAAAATGCTCAGTAACACCTTTCGTTTGATACCCATATCGTACAAACATTCTAGAGTCACCCTGGCCCACCCTAATGGCGATATCTCGAAAAGGCGTCCACCTATAGACCTAATGCCCACTCCCTCTTAAAATGCTCAGTAACACATTTCGTTTGATACCCATATCGTACAAAACATTCTAGAGTCACCCCTGGCCCACCCTAATGGCGATATCTCGAAAAGGCGTCCACTATAGACCTAATGCCCACTCCCTCTTAAAATGATCAGTAACACCTTTCGTTTGATACCCATATCGTACAAAACATTCTAGAGTCACCCCTGGTCCACCTTTATGGCGATATCTTGAAAAGCGTCCACCTATAGACCTAAGGATCACTCCCTTTTAAAATACTCAGTAACACCTTTCATTGATACCATATCGTACAAACACATTCTAGAGTCACCCTGCCCACCCTAATGGCGATATCTCGAAAAGGCGTCCACCTATAGACCTAAATGCCCACTCCCTCTTAAAATGCTCAGTAACACCTTTCGTTTGATACCCATATCGTACAAACATTCTAGAGTCACCCTTGGTCCACCTTTATGGCGATATCTCGAAAAGGCGTCCACCTATAGAACTAAGGATTACTCCCTTTTAAAATACTCATTACCACCTTTCATTTGATACCCATATCGTACAAACACATTCTAGAATCACCCCTAGCACACCCTAATGGCGATATCTCGAAAAGGCGTCCACCTATAGACCTAATGCCCACTCCTCTTAAAATGCTCAGTAACACCTTCGTTTGATACCCATATCGTACAAACATTCTAGAGTCACCCTGGCCCACACTAATGGCGATATCTCGAAAAGGCGTCCACCTATAGACTAATGCCCCACTCCCTCTTTAAAATGCTCATAACACCTTTCGTTTTGATACCCATATCGTACAAACACATTCTAGAGTCACCCCTGGCCCACCTAATGGCGATATCTCGAAAAGACGTCCACCTATAGACCTAATGCCCACTCCCTCTTAAAATGCTCAGTAACACCTTTCGTTTGATACCATATCGTACAAACACATTCTAGAGTCACCCCTGGCCCACACTAATGACGATATCTCGAAAAGACGTCCACCTATAGACCTAATGCCCACTCCCTCTTAAAATGCTCAGTACCACCTTTCGTTTGATACCCATATCGTACAAACATTCTAGAGTCACCCCTGGTCCACCTTTATGGCGATATCTCGAAAAGGCGTCCACCTATAGAACTAAGGATTACTCCCTTTTAAAATACTCATTACATCTTTCATTTGATACCCATATCAGTACAAACACATTCTAGAGTCACCCCTGGCCCACCCTAATGGCGACATTTCGAAAAGGCGCCACCTATAGACCTATTGCCCACTCCTCTTAAAATGCTCAGTAACACTTTTCGTTTGATACCCATATCGTACAAACAAATTCTAGAGTCAGCCCTGGTCCACCATTATGGCGATATCCCTAAATGGCGTCCATCCATAGAACTATGGCCTACTCTCTCTTAAAATACTCTTAATACCTTCCATTTGATACACATGTCATACAACCACATTCCAGGGTTACCCTAGGTTCATTTTCCTACATGGTGATTTTCCTTATTTTGTCTCCATAGCTCTCAACTGAGTATGTAATGTTCGGTTGCACCCGAACTTAGCCTTCCTACTTGTTTTTTCATAACATTATCTAATATATAAAATTCTTCTGTCACGGTTTTAGAGGCTGAACTCCTCCGAAACAGCTGAACCGATTCCCATGAAATTTTGTGAGCATATTGGGTAGGTCTGAGAATCGGCCAACGTCTACCTTTTTTCGCTACGTGCCTAGGGCCTTGAGATCAAAACGTGGACCCGGGTAACCCTAGAATGTGTTTATACAATATGGATATCAAATGAATCTGTTGATGAGTGCTATAGTACAGGATAATTTTCATATAACTGGCAGGCTAGGGTCTCGAGATATAGCCCAAAAACGTGGACCGGGTACCCCTAACGCCAAAACGTGGATCAGGGTGACACTAGGATTTGTTTTTACATTATGGGTATCAAATTGAAGCTGTTGATGTGTGCTTTAGTACAGAGTAAGTTTTATGCCACTGGGGTGACTAGGGTCTCGAGATGTATGCCAAAATGTGGACCCGGATACACCTAGAATGTGTTTTTAAATAACGGGTATCAAATTGAAGCTGTTGATGTATGCTATAATACAGAGTAAGTTTTACACCGCTGAGTGACTAGGGTCTCTAGATATAGGCCAAAACGTGGACCCGGGTACCCCTAGAATGTGCTTATACAATATGGATATCAAATGAAAGCTGTTGCTGAGAGCTCTAAACTTCATTGTGATATTCGATTTAGTCGCATCAACCTGGCAAAACTAATAAATATGCATGCGAAGCCGAAATAAAGACAAGAATTAATAATACCCACATACCTATTTACATACGTCCTATTCGATTTGCCTGATATTTCGTTTATAAATTGGCCTATATTAGTATTTACGATGCGTTTTTACGGGAAGTATACCAGAGACGGACTGGGACTGGATTAGGACTAGGACTGGGACTGATACTGAGACTCGGAGTGGGACTGGAACAAAACACATACCCTCTGGGACTGGCAATAAGAGATGAAGAAGAATGAGAAAAAATTGAGAGAAGAGAAAAGAGAGAAAGAGGCTGAGAAAGAGATAGAATGAGAAGAAGATGGAGATAGATGAGGCGAAAAAGACGGAGGGAGGAGTGAATAAAAAGATTAGCAAAAATTGTAGACGGGTAGGGCAGAGTTGGACGAAAAAGCTTATTAAAATGTGTCCAGTTAGACCAAATTTAGGGCAGAACAGCGTCTGCCGGGTCTGCTAGTAATTATATATAATTATTATAATTTAATTTTACTCCAATTTCATAAAAAATATAAAAATAGTTCACTGATTCTATCTCTGTTTTACCTAAAAGGGATACATGATAAATAAAAATCCACTATAGTCTATAATAATCGTAATATGTTGGAGGCCGATAAAACTATTTTTAATAAAAGAAGTCTACTTTTTGTACTTTCAAACCCATGAACCCATGAAAGATCGAAATTATACATTCCACACTGCCTGAGAATCTCTTTTTCATGTTTTTCCGTATGTGTTTTACACCGACTCCAAACGATATCTCGGAATGATAACTGGCAAATGCATTTTTGGATGAAATATTTTCATGACAATTTCTGGGCTAGCCGAACTACTGCCGATGAATGACCCTCGTGTTAAATAAAGTTTTGAAATAGGTTATTAAGAATATGAATAAAGGAATTTGAAGTCAGATGTGGTGTCCTATTATAAATCCCAAGCAATTTAATATGTGCAATAAAACTTATAATAAGGTCTATGGTGTACTAATCCTTATGCAACCTCGTTATTATAACACCTTATGTAAGCCTAATTTTGGGTGGCTATATATAAGCTTTATATAATAGTCCTAAAAAAGCAAGTGGTATTTTGTAGTTCCGATAAAGTTTCGTCAGTTTTTCTAGCTTGGATTCCAAGACAAAATTAGCTAGTGTAATATAGGTATTACACGCAATGTTATTTTTGAAATAAATTTTATGCCTGTTGACATAAGAAAAACAAGCAGTTTTCCCATTCGTGTGGATGCGATTTGCAAAGGATCAATTTCGTCGTATAACCATAGCATATATCTACCATTGCATAGCTATTTTCTCTACATGTGGACTTAGAAAGCCAGTTAAATGATTCTGAAATCAAAAATTCAGTTTCGCTCGAAAGCAGTTCTGAAGCAGATGAAACAGCCAATCGAATCGAGTGGCAAACACACGTAACGAAAAATGATATTAGGTTGATGTTGCCTTAATAAAGTTACTTCGCCTCGATTTCTGCCCACCATAATGCCA
This sequence comes from Eurosta solidaginis, assembly GCA_029619165.1. Taxonomy (NCBI): domain Eukaryota; kingdom Metazoa; phylum Arthropoda; class Insecta; order Diptera; family Tephritidae; genus Eurosta; species Eurosta solidaginis. The sequence goes on from JARSSU010043755.1 coordinate 4,723, forward strand.
GCGTTATCTGTTCCTTAGCCCTAAAATTTTTAACATCTAGCCCAAATTCATACAATGTCCTTAAATTGAATCTACGCCAAACTGTTTATCGAGATTTTCTAAAACTTCGAAAAAAATGTAAAAAGAGCTAAAAGTTTTTGAAAAAGCTGAAAGAAAGCTTAAAGCTAAATCACAACTTTTCCAGCTAAACGGAGAAAAACGCTAAATTCACCTTTAAAAAAACTAAATGGCAAAATTGATGGTGATATTTCAATCAGCAGTCGAAATGCCGATATTTCTTTTTGTGTTATCTACAAATAAATGTTTACGAGCCGGACCGTGCGCATCTTGCGCAACAAATATAAAAAGTCTTATATCACATATCAACAGAAATCAAAAAACTGGGATAACGAAAAGAGGTTGCCAATGTGGATGAACTGGAGGAGTCCAATGATTTCCTAACAAAGACTTTTGTGACTGCGTCTAACAGAGCTTGTCCTTTACGAAGATTCAGAGGAAAAGCAAAGCCGCCATCGTGGAGCTGGAAATGTTTAGGCTGGCAAAGGCTGCGGAAAGCGAGCGTGTCGAAACGAATATTGGGATCTGTTGGGGATCTACAAGCGTGAAATTTTCAGGGGGAATAGTCTCGTGGAAAAACTTGAAAGTGGTTCCAGATAACTCTTCATGACTGTGGTCGGCAACGTATTTTGTGGATATGGCACAACTGCACACCACCAATATGAAGTTCGTTTCTTCAGTCTATCATTGTTTTTCACAATTTTTATACAAATTATGTTATTACTATTTTCAAAAGAAAACTTCAATAGTGTTCACTCATTTTCACACTAATGATATGGATCAAAATGTCAAGTTCGAAACTTCAAGTTTTCGTTGTTTATTTATTATTTTTATATGACTTATTTCATCATTTTCTAGTCCTTATTGAGCAAGAACTTTTGGTTACGAATTTTTGCGCAAATTAATTTCCTCTTATAAGGATTTCAATTGGTTTCAAACATTTGTTTTTAGTTAGTCCTATTATAAAAGACTTTAAATTCCAATAAACACAAACTATTATTTTATGAGGGCATTTATTTATCCTTTTATATGGATTATTTTTTTCCATGGGCGCCAATCCAAAGAAATGTAATATTATTTTTTTTATTCATTAAACTACACTTCACAGAAAACTGAATTGAAATGAACTAATTACAACAACGGATTTCTGCTTTTTATACATTTTTTCAAGTAAAAGGTAACTACGGTTATTTTTCAAATTATATATAACAATTAAGGAAGGTTAAGTTCGGGTGTACCGAACATTACATACTCAGTTGAGAGCTATGGTGACAACATAGGGAAAATAACCATGTAGGAAAATGAACCGAGGGAAACCCTGGAATGTGTATCAAATGAAAGGCATATTAAAGAGTATTTTATGAGGGATGTGGGCCATAGTATCTATAGGCGCACGCCATTAGGGATATAGCCATAAAGGGTGGATCAGGGTTGACTCTAGAATGCGTTTGTACGATATGGGTATCAAATGAAAGGTGTTAATGAGTATTTAAAAGGGAGTAATCCTTAGTTCCATAGGTGGCGCGTTCGAGATATCGCCATAAAGGTGGACCAGGGGTGACCCTAGAATTTATTTGTACAATATGGGTATCAAAAGAAAGGTGTTAGTGAGTATTTTAAAAGGGAGTAATCATTAGTCCCATAGGTGGACGCCGTTTCGAGATATCGCCATAAAGGTGGAGCAGGGGTGACCCTAGAATTTGTTTGTACAATATGGGTATCAAACGAAAGGAGTTAATGAGTATGTTAAAAGGGAGTGGGCCTTAGTTCTATACGTGGACGCCTTTTCGAGGTATCGCAGTAAAGGGGGACCAGGGGTGACTCTAGACTTTGTTTGTACGATATGGGTATACAAATGAAAGGTGTTAATGAGTATTTTTAAAAGGAAGTGGGCCTTCGTTCTATAGGTATTCGCCTTTTCAGATATCGCCATAAAGGTGGACCAGGGGTGACTTTAGAATATGTTTGTACGATATGGGTATCAAATGAAAGGTGTTAATGAATATTTTAAAATGGCGTGGGGCTTAGTTCTATAAGTGGACGCCTTTTCGAGATATCGCCATAAAGGTTGACCAGGGGTGACTCTAGAATGAGTTTGTACGATATGGGTATCAAATTAAAAGTATTAATGAGAGTTTTAAAAGGGAGTGGTGTGAAGGCGTTTTTCCCAGATATCGACCAAAATGTGGATCAGGGTGACCCAGAACATCATCTGTTGGATACCGCTAATTTATTTATATATGTAATACTGCCAAGATTTTAAGGGTTTTTTATTTCGCCCTGCAGAACTTTTTCATTTTCTTCTACTTAATATGGTAGGTGTCACAACCATTTTATAAAGTTTTTTCTAAAGTTATATTTCGCGTCAATAAAACAATCCAATTACCTTACCATATTTCATCCCTTTTTTCGTATTTGGTATAGAATTATGGCATTTTTTTCATTTTTCGTAATTTTCGATATCGAAAAAGTGGCCGTGGTCATAGTCGGATTTCGTTCATTTTTCATACCAAGATAAAGTGAGTTCAAGTAAGCACGTGAACTAAGTTCATTAAAGATATGTCGATTTTTGCTCAAGTTATCGTGTTAACGGCCATTCGGAAGGACAGACGGACAACTGTGTATAAAAACTGGGCGTGGCATTTACCGATTTCGGCCATTTTCACAGAAAACAGTTAACGTCATAAAATCTATGCCCCTAACAAATTTCAAAAGGATTGGTTAATTTTTGTTCGACTTATGGCGTTAAAAGTATCCTAGACAAATTAAATGAAAAAGGGCGGAGCCACACACATTTTGAAATTTTCTTTTATTTTTGTATTTTGTTGCACCATATCATTACTGGAGTTGAATGTTGACATAATTTGCTTATATAGTGTAAAGATATTAAATTTTTTGTTAAAATTTTACTTAAAAAATTTTTTTTTAAAAGTAGGCGTGGTCCTTCTCCGATTTTGCTAATTTTTATTAAGCGTACATATAGTAATAGGAGTAACGTTCCTGCCAAATTTCATCATGATATCTTCAACGACTGCCAAATTACAGCTTGCAAAAATGTTAAATTACCTTCTTTTAAAAGTGGGCGGTGCCACGCCCATTGTCCAAAATTTTACTAATTTTCTATTCCGCGTCATAAGTTCAACTCATCTACCAAGTTTCGTGGCTTTAGCTGTCTTTTGTAATGAATTATCGCACTTTTTCCGTTTTTTCGAAATTTTCGATATCGAAAAAGTGGGCGTGGTTATAGTTCGATATCGTTCATTTTAAATAGCGATCTGAGATGAGTACTCAGGAACCTACATACCAAATTTCATCAAGATACCTCAAAATTTACTCAAGTTATCGTGTTAACGGACGGACGGACGGACGGACGGACGGACGGGCGGAAGGACATGGCTCAATCAAATTTTTTTTCGATCCTGATTATTTTGATACATGGAAGTCTAGATCTATCTCGATTCCTTTATATATGTACAACCAACCGTTATGCAATCAAACTTAATATACTCTGTGAGCTCTGCTCAACTGAGTATAAAAATCACGTGTCACTATGTTTGTCCGCGATGGACTCCTAAACTACTAAACCGATTTTGAATTTGTTTTGCACCCTGTGTATAGTTTGGTCTAACAGAAATATAGGATAGGTTAATCTCAGTTTATAGTCGCAATATTATTTTATTGCAAATTTTTTATATGTTTATACGTAATAATAAAATGTTACGTATACGCACCGGCACTCATTTTTTCAGGTGGTGCGGCTATACTTCCGTGTTATTGGTTGGTGTTTAATTAAACAACGTGCTTGTCAATAAAAAATATTATAGCGAATGATATCAAGTATAGCACATCACCAGGCCCGGCGAGGGGGGGATGGGGGGATAACCCCGGACCCGGGGCTTCTGAGGGGGCCCGCGATTTAGAAGTACTAAGACATTTTTTTATTTCAGGAGAGTCTTTAGTTGTTCCATGTGCAATTTTTAAGCCGAATTTCAAAAGGAAGGAATATCTGCATTTCGTTTTAATATTACAGTGAAGTGTGTAAAATAAAAATCTATATATAAAGGAAAGCCTAAAATGTATGTTAGCTGGTCGCCGGTGGTTGAAGAGATGCGTCGGTCGATTGTGTTCAAACGTGGACCCGGGTACCCCTAGAATGTATTTATATAATATTGTAACGAATTTACTGCAAATCCTCTTAATTGTAACGAATTTACTGTAATTCTGCTTATTTGCAACCTTCTGCTAAGTTCGAATCACTAAACTGTTGAATAAGTAACTCCAATATTTAATAATGCAAAATGGCCTTTATTCAAGTACTTTCAAAATAACACTTATATTGTTCGACAGATAGCGTGCTTAATCGAAACTGATTGTAGCGCCTCTACTATGGCTGCCTCTTATACTCTTTGATTTCCTCGTTGCATCTTCTAGGCGCTTCTGTTCTGGAATCTACTAGTTGGTTATGTGCTATAATTATAACTACAGATGTACGTGTATAGCTCTCATATGCGCGTGTGTTTGTGAGCGACACTTCCACAAGTATAAATGCATATCTCAGATAAGATATCTGCATGTGTTTGTACGTTGCTTCTCTACTGCGTGTACGTACATATGTGTAGTCATAATGATTGAATTATTCATGTGACTTGAATCACTGCTTAGCATCGGCTTAGAGATGATAGAATCCCTTAGTGCTGCTAATATTCGTTACAATATGGATATCAAATGCAAGCTGTTGATTAGTGCTTTAGTACAGAGTAATATATTATACCGCTTGGTGACTAGGGTCTCAAGATATAGGCCAAAACGTGGACCCGCATACCCTATAATGTGTGGGTAATATGAGTATGAAATGAAAGCTGTTGCTGAGAGCTCTAAAGTAATTTTCATTGTGATATTCGATTTAGTCGCATCGACCTGGCAAAACTGATAAATATGCATGCGAAGCCGAAATAGAGACATGATTTAATAATACCCACATACCTATTTACATACGTCCTATTCGATTTGCCTGAAATTTGGTATATAAATTTGCCTATATTAGTATTTACGATCCTTTTTTCCGGGAAGTAGACCAGAGACGGACTGGGACTGGGATTAGGACTAGGACTAAGACTCGGAGTGGGACTGGGACTGGAACAAAATACATACCACCCTCTGGCACAGTCAATAAGGGATGAAGAAGAATGAGAAGAGCGTGAGAGATGAGAAAAGAGAGAAGGAGACTGATAAAGAAATATAATGAGACGAATATGAAGATAGATGAAGCGAAAAAGACGGAGGGAGGAGTGAATAAAAGGATCAGGAAAAAGTGAAGAGGGGTGGGGGGAGGGCAGAATTAGACGGAAAAAGCTTATTAAAATGTATGCAGATAGGCCAAGTTTAGGGCAGAACAACGTCTGCCGGGTCTGCTAGTTTAAGTATATTTTTGAATATTCATTCTATACCAATCTATATCAGATGTTTTGATCATTTATTAACTTACAGCTCCAACTTAAATTTAGAAATATTTTTATTGTGTCTAATTCGTGTAGGTTAGGGACAAATACTCTTAGTCCCTACCGCCTTTTGCACCGTTTGCGAACACAGAATATATACTGTAACGAATTTAGGAAAATTCCGCTTATTTGAAAGCTTCTGTTAATGCTCGAATCGCTAAATTGTTGAATAAATCACTCCAATATTCTGTATTGCAAAATGGTTTTTATTAGACTACTTTGGGAGTTGTACAATTATACTTCACCATTATACCTCACTTCGCAACTGATAGCGTGTTTAAATCAAACTGATTACTGATTATTCAGCCCTGCGCTGCTTTTATACTCTCCGTTGCTTCGTTTGCATATTTCTCCAAAGGTCTAGACGTTTCACCTTCTACAACTCTTGTAGCAGATGCTTGGTTACCAGCTAAATACGTGTATATTTCTGAGTAACTACTTCGGCTGATAACTACATGTGTGTGTGTGATATCTCTTCGTCGCCTTCTACATAAGTGTTGCTAGCTTTAATGTGGACATGTATGTTTATAAGAGTGGCTGCTTCATGTTTTTGTCGTTGTGTGATTATTTACTAACAGCCTAGTGATGTCAGCATTCGCCACAATATGTTTGGGTCATCCGCACGATGCAATGTTGGACGGTGCCACTTTCCTAGATGTTCTGGTCTCCGTGACGGCAACCGCCCGACGGTATTCATCGCGCCATACTCCCAGGCCGCAAACCCAACTACACCGGGTATCCCAATGCTTACCCAGGGACGACCAGTCCCAGGGCCACAACAGCAATTGCGTCCTGGCCTCTCACAACTCAGGCGTAGTCACTTCAGAACTCTGCAGTTAAACTGTAATGTATTAACTGGGAATATCACGGAGATACTCGATTTTATGAAGCGGAATAACATCCGCATATCTGCGATTCAAGAGACTAAACTCATAGCAAGATCTGCTCTGCAGACCTGTTCTGGGTATAATGTCCACAGAAAATATCGCGAGAGGAAATGGAAGCGGTCTCGCGTTTATCATACACCATTCAGTGCAATATCATATATTTGATCCCGACATCGGCCGCAGGGACAGTGTCTTAGAACGTCACGGCTTATCTGTCCGGTCAGTCAATGTAAACCTAGAAATCATCAACATTTACATCCCTCTTGCCACCTGTTGTCCCCAGTGGATACACCCTAATATCAGAGCACTACTCACTGGCGATAATTGTAATTTCTTAGGCGATTTCAATGCCCATCACGATCTATGGAATTCGGACATGCAGAAGGACAGCAGGGGTGAGATGTTGTCAGATCAAATAGAAGAAACGGCGTTCTGCACAATAAACGGAGATGCCCCCACAGCTGTCGCAGTTCGCCAGATATTTCAATCGTAAGCGCAGGACTCGTAAACTGCGTCAACGAGCAGCCGATGGTAACATTGGCATCCGACTACCTGCCTATACTTATTTCGCTTGAGCGAACCGCCGACTTCATCGTTACCGAAAAACATACTTTCATAAATTTAAAAAAAGGAAATTGGGATGAGTACAAATCCTTTACAGACAGTCGATTTGCTGCCCTCCCTATCCCGACTGATGCTGGCCAAGGAGAACGTGCTTTCCACATGTTCATTGAATCCGCCTCGGCTCGTTTTATTCCCACCGGAAGAATTCCCGAAAATCAAATTTATCGAGAGAACATCACCTTATAAGACAGCTCGATCCCGGCGACCCCCAAATAAGGGATATAAACCAACGCATCAGATTGCTTGTGGATGAATACAAGCGGGCGAAATGGGAGGAGCACCTAAGCGGTTGTAACCTCTCTGCCGGTGTAGGTAAGCTTTGCCTCACCGTAAAGTCCCTATCGAATCCGTCTAAGCACAATGACACAATTTCCATCGCCTTTGGCGATAAAGTGCTGTCGGATGCGAAAATATGCACGAGCGCTTTTTGCCGACAATATATAAGTCATTCTACGGTTGACAAAGTTAGACGGCGGGCCAACAGACACGCACATAAACATAAATTCAGCGCCTCCCCAATTACCATCACCGCTAAAGAGGTTGAGGATGCCATCGGTCATGCTAAACCATCCAAAACAGTGGGCCCAGACCGCATAGCCATGCCGATGCGTAAAAGCCTAGGTAAAGAGGGTTTCAAATATTTAGCACATGTCTTCAACCTGTCCCTTTCCACCTTTGTCATCCCCGAAAAATGGAAAATGGCCAAGGTGGCCACGCTACTAAAGCCTGGGAAATCAGCTAACATAGGAGATCGCCCTATATCGCCCCTATCGCCAGTAGCCAATACACTTGAAGCCATTCCGCTCCCCTACTTTAAAGCAACACGGACGTTTCAAATGTCGACCATTTTGAACATCCACGTCAATGGCACTACGCTACCGATAGTCTTATACCCCAAAATCTTGGGTGTGACTTTTGATCAGAATCTACATTTTGCTGAGAATGCAGCCGTAATTGTGCCGAAAATTCAGAGCCGCAATAAAATCCTCAAATCTCTTGCTGGCAGTACTTGGGGACAAAGAAACGCTCATTACCACTTACAAAGCAATTGGCCAGCCGATTACATGCTACGCGTCCCCGATATGGTCGCCAAGCCTAAAAACTACTCACTGGAAGAAGCTATAGGCCTGCAAAAATACTGCTCTCAGGACCGCCACGGGCTGTCTTCTTATGTCCCCAGAACACCATCTACATAATGAGGCGAGAATTCTCCCTGTCAGGGAGAGAAATGAGATGCTAACCAAACAGTTCCTGGTGAATACCCAGAAACCTGGGCATCCCAACAGACTTCTGATTGATGAGCCAACACCGCCCAGAGGCTTAAGGAGTCATCTCCGTAAGCATTATGAGGAAATACGGCACCTGAGAACTCAGCCGTATGAAGCAAAAAAAACACAAGCAGGTCCTCAGTGAACTCCACAAACAGGCGTCGGACCTTTATGCCAGGAATTGCCCGGTGAATCCAGTAATCAAAGAACAGTACCCAAAACTTTCGAAAGAGGAACGCATACTCCCCAGGGAAACGCGAGTCACTCTAGCTCAACTTCGATCTGTGGATACTGTAAAGGATGATAATCAACTTCACTAGCAAAAGTAAAAGCCAATGTTTTAAGTTAAAGTATGAGTCTCTTTATTCAAAAATTGTCAGCTTATTTATACTAAACTAGCAGACCCGGCAGACGTTGTTCTGCCGTAAATTTGGCCTATCTGCATACATTTTAATAAGCTTTTTCCGTCTAAATCTGCCACCCCCTTTTCACTTTTTCTTAATCCTTTATTCACTCCTCCCTCCGTCTTTTTCGCTTCATCTCCATCTTCGTCTCATTCTATCTCTTTCTCAGTCTCCTTCTCTCTTTTCTCTTCTCTCAAGTTTTTCTCCTTCCTCTTCATCTCTTATTGCCAGTCCCAGAGGGTGGTATGTATTTTGTTCCAGTCCCATTCCGAGTCTCGGTCCCAGTCCCAGTCCGAGTCTCTGTCTCAGTCCCAGTCCGTCTCTGGTATACTTCCCGGAAAAAAGCATCGTAAATATTAATATAGGCAAATTTATATACAAAATTTCAGGTGTATCGAATAGGACGTATGTAAACAGGTATGTGGGTTAGGGTGGTTCAAGATCTTATAGTAAAAACCAAAGTTGAATGTTAAGGCCAAGGGACCCTCCAATTTTTTTATATTTGATAAAAGAAGTGAAGCGCCAAAATTTCAGGGTCATAGGTCATTTGGAAGTCAGTGCTCAATGCGGTTTAAAATCTGAAAACTGGAATTTTTCTAAAATTTCTGAAATAAATTATTAGACATATTAGGATACAAGAACCTTAATATATATGCATGTTTTAAATTAGGAACCATCTTTAAAATAAGTAGATTTTATTGTGAATATAAATAATAAATATGAAGTCTTTATATTATTCCTTTGGAAGTGGACAGTTTCTGTATGCTTTCTAAATGTCCTCCTTTGTTGGGTCAGTCGGAACTTGTTCTCGGTTAGCTTCTATAATCTGCAGCAACAGCTGTTTTTCCTCCTCATCATTTGTTATGAGTTTGTTAAAATCTTGAACTAGTTTAACGCCTCTTTCGGCGATGTAATTGACCACTTTTATTTTATTAATTGTATTTCTTGCCTCTTTAAAATCTGGTTTCTGTTCCCATTCACTTGGGTATTTGTCCAAAAAGGTTTGTTTAATGTTTAGTTTAGTAAACAAAAACATTGTTCTACTATTAGCAAAATCTGCCAATTCACATTCATCACTTAGTAAATTGGCATTTCCTCCAATCATCCTCTCCGGTGCAGGGAGAGACATCTTATTCACAATGCTTAATTTGTTTTCATGAGTCACTTTTGTGGAAAAAAGTGGTAATCCGACCAGTGCGCCGTATAGGTACCACAAATGTTACTATAAATTCTTTTGATGGTTTGAGCTTTCCCAGCCTCTTTCCAAACCATTAGGTCATTGAAAGCTGCATTGGTGCTGATTTGGAGTCTCTACCCAGTTTTTCACGTACAGAAGTGCTCCAAAACGGATAAATCTATCCAAATTTTTTTCTCCTTGTTTGTGAGATGATAAACTCCTTGATTTTGGAAAAGGTGAAATTTAAATGCATAAATAAGCTTAGCCATCCATCGAGCGTGATGTATTGGCCCAGGTGCTCTCCAGTGCATTTTTTCTATTTGTTGCCCCAACCCCTGTTGGTGTTCAATAAGATCGAGGTAGTAATCTCGAGGATGATCTTTCTTACTTAGATGATGAAGCAAGAACTCGATGGCATTATTTCTTAACTCAGCTTCTCCAAGAGAAAAAACTAATGGTGTGTGGTATGATCGATCAACTTCGTTCCATGATTCCTTCAACCTTTTAAATATGGGAATTTCAGTAGAGCTTCAAGGTCCCAAGCATAATGTAAATACCTTGCTCAAAATTATTTCCATTATGTGATGGCGACATGGCAACCATAGAAGTTCTATGCTCAGCTGTTTTTTACTGAAATTGCATACACCATTCTCCATACCGGTGCTGACGCTTGTTGTGTCAAAGCCCATACCAATGACTTTATCATCGAGATGCCATGTCTTAAGAGTTTTAACTACTGCATCTCCAGTTTTTGTACCTGTTGCACTAGCCAATTTTGGCACTCCCAGCGGTTTTCTCAGGCAAGATTTTGCTGTCCCAATGAACAACAATTTGTTCTTTTATGTCTTCTAAGTTTGACATCATCTCTGTCGAAAAATTCTGGCTTGCTGCTTCTCGTTTTCTTTTTATCGAACTTCTTGAAATCGGCAATGCTGTGGGATCATGGCCCCAATCGGACACTTTATTTCTGTCTAAAGCCCCTGCCACATTCATGTCAAAAAACTGTTCTTAGCCTTTGGTTCAGAAACATCTTCGTTCTTACCAACTAAAACTTTTCCAAATTTTTTTTAGAAGAAGGCTTATATAATTCATCATCAGTGCCATTTTCTGCCTTTATTTTTCTTTAAAAGTAGCCACTGTGAATGCACACTTTCAAGTTTTTCAATCGAATCCTTGGTACATTTAGTCGGGATAAGGGCTTTGCTCCAAACGTCATTCAATTCTTCAATTGTACTATGACTGGCGTTCCTGACAGATTTTATTCACTTAAAAAAAATTAAATCTCAACAAAACTTCTTTTGTTGTAGGAAGTTGGTTGTTCTTTGTTAAAGGTTCTAGGTCCTTAACATCGATTAAATAAACACTGTCTGCCTGACGCGTCTTAAGCGCGCTCATTTTGATTGAAGTATAGTCTAAGCCTGAAATAAAAAAGGGGTTGATAACATGTTTAATATCAAATTTATTGAAGACCACACAATTTTTAACTTCTGAAACCTTAAAAACAAACAAATAAAAATTTACAGAATTTATGAAAACTAAATCTTGTTGAGCACTGCTTTCTATATGCTCTACAGAGCTAAAATTTTGCATAGATTAATCTTTCGTTAGATGTAACAAAATTGGAGGGTACCTTGGTCTCTAAAATAAACTTTGGTTTTTTGGACCACCCTAATGTGGGTATTATTAATTCTTGTCTTTATTTCGGCTTCGCATGCATATTTATGAGTTTTGCCAGGTTGATGCGACTAAATCGAATATCACAATGACCTTTAGAGCTCTCAGCAACATCTTTCATTTGATATCCGTATTGTATAAGCACATTCTAGGGGTAACCGAGGTCACGTTTTGGGCTATATCTTGAGACCCTAGCCTCCCAGTTGTATGAAAATGATCCTGTACTATAGCACTCATCAACAGCTTTCATTTGATATTCATATTGTATAAACACATTCTAGGGGTACCCGGGTCAACGTTTTGGGCTATATTTCGAGACCCTAGCCTCCTAGTTGTATGAAAATTATCCTGTACTAAATCACTCATCAACACCTTTCATTTGTTATCCATATTGTATAAACACATTCTAGGGGTACCCGGGTCCACGTTTTGGCCTATATCTTGAGACCCTAGTCACCCAGGGGTATGAAAATTATCCTGTACTATAGCACTCATCAACAGTTTTCATTTGATATCCATATTGTATAAACACATTCTAGGGGTACCCGGGTCCACGTTTTGCGCTATATCTCGAGACCCTAGCCTCCCAGTTGTATGAAAATTATCCTGTACTATAGCACTCATCAACAGTTTTCATTTGATATCCATATTGTATAAACACATTCTAGGGGTACCCGGGTCCACGTTTTGAGCTATATCTCGAGACCCTAGCCTCCCAGTTGTATGAAAATTATCCTGTACTATAGCATTCATCAACAACTTTCATTTGATATCCATATTGTATAAACACATTCTAGGGGTACCCAGGTCCACGTTTTGGGCTATATCTCAAGACCCTAGCCTCCCAGTTGTATGAAAATTATCCTGTACTATAGCACTCATCAACAGCTTTCATTTGATATCCATATTGTATAAGCACATTCTAGGGGTACCCGGGTCCACGTTTTGGGCTGTATCTCGAGACCCTAGCCTCCCAGTTGTATGAAAATTATCCTGTAATATAACACTCATCAACAGCTTTCATTTGATATCCATATTGTATAAACACAATCTAGGGGTACCCAAGTCCACGTTTTGGGCTATATCTCGAGACCCTAGCCTCCTAGTTGTATGAAAATTATCCTGTACTATAGCACTCACCAACAGCTTTCATTTGACATCCATATTGTATAAACACATTCTAGGGGTATCCGGGTCCACGTTTTGCCCTATATCTCGAGACCCTAGCCTCCCAGTTGTATGAAAATTATCCTGTACTATAGCACTCATCAACAGCTTTCATTTGATATCCATATTGTATAAACATATTCTAGGGGTACCCTGGTCCCCGTTTTGATCTCAAGACCCTAGACACATAGCGAAAAAAAGGTAGACATTGGCCTATTCTCAGAACTACCAAATATGCTCACAAAATTTCATGAAAATCGGTTCAGCCGTTTCGGAGGAGTTCAGCTTCTAAAACCGTGACAGAAGAATTTTATATATTAGATTATTCTAAACATATGCTTACATACATATTTATTTAATCTTTACGTACCTACATATCTACATACAAATCGACACAATTATGTACCTTCATATTTGTGTTGGTTTGTGACGTCTGTGGGAAATGCAGTATCAGCAAATTTGCCTAAATTATTGCAAATTCGGATTAGTCGTACGGCACACACACATATGTATTAGGTCGTGGGATTTGCGCTATCAGCAACAATTAACAAATGCGCTGTTTTGTGTGAATTAAAGTTTAAACGCATTTTGCGACAGGGTGGCACATTAAGTGGTTTACACGTCTTCGCATTGCAATTGTTGGCTGTTTACACTACAATACTGTAACACGATAAACTCTTACCTATCCAGAATCAACCTCGGCATATGTCCTGCTTGTAACGTGTCCCCATATGACAACAACCATCTCTTTAACTGTATTGTGGAACCAACGCCTCTAAAACTCCTGACATTATGGTCCACCCCTGTTGAAAAGCAAGTTTTCGTGGACTCCCGTTAGAGGATATTGATGACAATTTGTGATCGGCCACACCTATTGGATGGGGCGAAGGACTGCTAGAACAACAACAACATACTCTTTTGTACAAGTAAACGCTGTGTATAAAAATCGTCTAGACCCCGACCTAAATATAATTTATCTAGGCCAATATATCTAGAGTTACTAATAATTACAAAGTCATTTTTATCGTATTAGGACCCTACACACTCTTGCAACAACATCCAAAAATTCCAATTTATTTTAAGAAGATTATGGGTAGCAAGGTTGTTTTATTTGAAGCAATTTAAACTCGATTACTATATTCCTATAGAGGCGGTCTAAAAATCATTCAATTTTACGAATATTTGTAAGATGAGCTGACATTTAAATTCATAACAAATTAAGGCCTGATTTACACTACGAACAAGATCTTGATTATGTCAGCCCACTTACTATTTTGGTCTTGTTGTTGTAGCGATAAGGTTTCTCCCCGAAGGTTATGGGGAGTGTTATCGATGTGATGGTCCTTTGCCGGATACAGATCCGGTACGCTCCGGTAACACAGGCCACATTAAACCTTCAAGCCATCCCTCCCTCTTGGGTTCGCTGGAGCCTCGTCTGTTAGTGAAACAGGATTCACCGCGGATAGGTGAGGTTGACAATTGGGTTTGGAAAAGCTATATATTGCGCTGGCAACCTGAAAGGAATTTGGTATTTTAGTCGCCTCTTACGATAGGCATACCTACCGCGGGTATATTCTGAACCCCTAACCCGCTGGCGAGCCCACTTACGATCGAGAAGTGTTATTGCTCAAAATTGACTGCTCTGCTCCCAACTCCGGTTTTTCGACAGTGTACGATAGAACATATGAGCAGTTTGGAAACAATAAAACTAATTAACTGCACGCTTTGTACACATCAATAAAGTATACAGCTAATATAATAAGAAATTTCTAGAATGTTATTTTTCATCATTAAGGGCATTGATATTTTAGGCACTTCTAACCAAAAATTTACTCAAGGCTAAATGGTTTGCGTAAAAAAAATATCATTTCTTCAATAGCTTTAATTTAAATGTAGAAGTGTTTTTATTGTTCATATTCCTGGAATCTAGAGGGAAGCGTCATTGCTTATTTTTTGTTCACACTACCCAGTTAGGTATAAATAGCGGCCACAAAATTTAACTTGCTTCAACTTATACTTAAAAAGCGGTGTAAATAGACTTAAACTAAAATGAATTCACACAATCATTTCGAGCTCCTGTTTATCGTGGTTAGCTGCCATTTCTTGACTTATACGAATTAAAAAATTTCGCATTATAAATGGTTTTGATTGGGATATAGCGCATAGCCGATTTTTGGTAGCAGTTAATTATACCCGCGAGAATATTTGTGTTGGTTCATTACTCACTATGCAGAAGATGATAACAGCTGCGCATTGCGTGTATGATAGATAATCGAGCCTGTTCACTGTTATAGCTGGTGTCACCGATATTCGTGATTTAAGCGTAATTGGGCAAAGTCGTGCTGTGGAGGGTCTATATTATCCAAGTGAATTTAGTTACGAAAGAGGAATTATGGATATAGCTGTAATTGAAGTTTGTCAAAGCTTTGATCAGAGCCCTACAGTAAAAACAATATCATTATGCGAAACTACATTAACCAAGGGCACAGAGATGCAAGTTAGTGGATGGGGTTTTATAACAAACAATGGAAATCTTTCGCCTACACTCAAAAGCTCAATCTTAAAAGTAAAATCATTCGACCAATGTGTGAGATGTTATCGTGCGATAGGGAACATTTTAACGTAATCAATGGCCTGTGCTGCAGGTCGCCGAACTGATGCATGTGAAGGAGATTCTGCGGCACCGGCCGTTGTCCGTGGAGAACTTTGTGGAGTCTTATCACACAATGTGGAATGTAACAACCCTTATTATTCATGTATATTTACAAATATAAATAATCCAGGTGTTCAAGAATTTATAAGCATAACGATGAGAAATTAATTACAAGGTGTTATTTTAAATTAACTGCTGAGTGGAAAATCACCCTAACTCGACTAAACGCCCCATTTCAGAACTTTTCGCATAAACGCCCAGCTCACACCAAAACATATGAAACTTATGCTAAGATAGAACGTTTTCGAAACGGCAGCTGGGATATGGTGATATTTCAATAAGCAGTCAAAATGCCGATATTTCTTTTTGTGTTATGTACAAATAAATGTTTATAATTGCGATTTAATAAATTTTTTGGTTGTATGCAATTAAAGTGTGACGCATGCAAATGCTTTAGGTTGCGAGATCGAACTTTATTCATAGATTCATAGCGATCGTAGTATATCGGCGAAATGGGTTGCCAAAAATGTTGAAGTGTTTAAAAGCCTATTTGGCAACTAAGAGAACGATGAGGTTAACAGTAATATCATATAGCTGCAAGCCAAGATAAAAACTCCAACTCATGATGTCGGTGAGTCCATTTAAATGATAAAGTATGCAAAAAAATATCTTTCCCAAATGGTTTACACTGGCCTATCTTTAGAGAAATCAGATCTTACTTACTTACTTAATTGGAGTGCAACCGTTTAAATGGTTATGGCCGCCTAACAAGGCGCTCCAGTCGCTTCTTCGGTCTGCTCACCAAGCTAATTTAAATAATTTTCTACCTGGTCCTTCCAGCGGAGTGAGGGCCGACCTCTTCCGGTGCTTCCATATGCGCGTTCCGATATAAAAATTCTTTCTCAGCCGGAGCATTATCTTTCATTCATGGCCAGCCAGCGTAACTGCTGCGTCTTAATTCGCTGGAATATGTTGATCAGTGTTGCCATTTTAGCTTTTTAAACAGTGTTATTTAGCTTGACTTGACAGGCTGGCGCGAATTTTGTAATTGAAATTTAAGTAACTTCCCGATAAGCTACAAGCTTGAAAGTTGGAATATAGTTCAGAACCCAATGACAATGCAATAATAAGAAAAGAAATCGCCGCTAGGTGGCGCAAGGATAGAGGTATTCAAAAAAATCGTATTTATAGTCCGATTTGGCCCATACAGAAAAAGAACTAACGCTAGAACGGGAACAACGAGATAGGGAGCTTAAGAAAACTCCTCTTATAATACCAGGCAGCATTAAGAGTTATGCAGCGCTTGGATCCAGTGGTTAACCCAACCAACGATGTGAGCGACCGCTTGGCATGGGCCAGGGAGACAGTGAAAGAATGTCGAAGACAGTTCGCTAACAAATACTTTGCTTCTACCAATCCTCAATTTTGCAACCGCTTTGAAAAGGAAGAAGCCCCGGGGAGGTAAGAGGTAGCGATCGGCTGCTCCTGACGAACCTGCTTTTAAGAGGCAGAAGGGGGAGAGCAAACGCCCCAGTCCCAGAACCAGGAGGCGAAATATCCGGAATGACAGGAGTCAGACCTCAAAATGTGCAAAGTGGATGGAAGAGGTAGATACTGGAAGCCATGTACCTCAAAAGCTGTAATACAGGAAGACGAAGTAAGAAATAGGGTCGCATATGGTAAAAAGCTAAATGGAGGTAACTATCAGACTCCAGCTTACTCGGAGATACTAAAGCGAGCTAACGCTGAGGCTCCGGTTTTCACCGAGAAGAAGATGAGCGAAGTTGCAAAGCAGTCCCCGAATGTGGCACTACTATATTACAGCGACCCCAATGGGTAGATGTCAACCGAAAGGTGGAGATCCGCTGAAGGGCAGCTGATAAGTATCATGATCAAAATTATGCATAATGAGCCAAGTAAAGTATGTGGAAAAGAAAAGGACCTGGACGACCTGGAAGTAGCAGGAGAAGACAAGAGTAAAGGCGTAGAGGTTGAGGTGTTGGAACGGGACACTCAACTCAATGATACGGTGAGTCTAACAAAGACGCTTCGAGCAGGGAAGGGAGAAACGGACCTCCAGACCCTGGAAACAGTGGGAAAAGCACAGTGCGTGAGCGGAATGGCGGAGAGAGACATCTCAGTGGCGTTGCGAGGTTTACAGATAAGTCTCCAACACAATAAAGTGGCATCGAGCCAGCTCTTCCTGGCTTTTGAGCAGAGTTCGTCTGATGTGGTGCTGATATAGGACCAATGGCTCTCACCTGGAGGGGAGGTTTCTGGACTCAGCGCTCGCGGTTTCAGCGTTTATTACGCAAAGACGAAAAGCAGGGTTATAGCTACAGTCATGGTTAGAAAACACCTATACTTGTGTATGCTACCTAACTTCAGCATCGAATGTGGAGTAGGAAAGTGGTCCCTTATCCTGGTATCCTGCTACATGGCCCATAACATGGAAGCCCTAGCAGAAGAGTTTAAAAAGGCTGGTGTATTAAGAAGGGTGGCGAGGACGGCTTATCATAGCCGCGAATGTGCACCACAGCGTATGGTGAGGGGACGATATTAACGATAGAGGTGAGTCCCTTTTTTCTTATATACTAATACAAACAGAGTAGTATACATGTGGCTAACAGGGGTAGCGTTCATACATATGTTGGACCAACGATATCACATTGAGTTCTGAGCATGATATATCGGGGTATGAATGGAGGGTCCTTGACAGGCCATCCTTCTCAGACCATGCATATATCAGTTTCAGCATCCCCCTAAAGAGGGTAGATGAGGGGCAAATCTTTAGAAACCCTCGGGCAACGGGGAGGTATAAATTTCAGAAATCCGTATCTGGTAAACTGGGACAGCCTAAAGAGGTTACCACCATAGAGGAGTTGGAAGAATGCAACAACTTCTTATCAAGAGCGCTGACAACTGCGTAAAACAAAGCTTATCCTCTGAGAAGATTCAAGGGGAAAGCAAAGCGATCATCGTTGAGTAAGCAGTTGAGTCTTCTTAGCGGGCAGGTAAAAGAGATCTTTAAATTGGCAAAAGATGTGGAACGTGAGGAGTGCTGGGGCGAATAAAGAGATGTGAGGATCTATAAACGTGAAATCATCAGGTCGAAAAGAGTTTCATGGAAACTTTTCAGTGCGGATATAAAATGCTCCAGCGAAACGGCGAGACTGAGGTAAGTCCTATCCGAGGGAGATGCGGTTTAGTGACTAATAAAAAAGGACGATGGGGAATGGTCACATAGCAGTAAAGAGTTTCTTGAGGTACTACTTAACACACACTTCCAAGAGGTGATGCGGAAGAGTTATGTAACAAAGTATTCACTTCTCATACAGAGCGAGATATTCCAGGATTGTATTGGCGACAAATGCCAAAATTTAATGGGCAATAAATACTTTTGCCAAGTTCAAATCGCCGGGTCCAGATGTGATATTCCCTGCCATGCCGCAGATGGCAGGTGGAACGATTATAGAATAGCTTAGAATAACCTTTGAAGGTTGCATAAAACTGAAACATGTCCCGCAATTTCGGAGAACGGCTCGAGTAGTCTTCATACCGATGCATGAAAATCAATCATCTGCATCCGAAAGACTTCACGCCTATTATTTTGACATCTTTTTCTGTTCAAAACCCTAAAGAGATTAATAGAGGTGTATATAAAATCGAAAATGAACGTGGAATTATTCTCTTCAGCACAACATGCTTACACCAAAGGCAGGTCAGTTGATACTGCATTGTTAGCCTAGGTTTTGGGGGGGTTAACCCTACAGGAAAAATGTATCACAAAATATCTAGCGACATCCTAGATAATGAGGTGTCGTGGAAGCTCCATGTGGAAGAGAGAGCGGAGAGAGCCTTCGCGGCACTGTCTGCATGCAAGAGCTAACTTTTGAATTCTGACAACGGATTCGTGTTCAGTGACCAAAAATCCATAAGAATTGACCTGTCTCCTGCGTTGTACATCCCACTTTTTTTTCTGTGGGCTGTGTTATCAATGATTAGCATTGCATGCTCTTCTGCACATCCCGCCCCCAACCCTGGCGTTCGCCACTGTAACAAGGCTTAATGCCTCGGGGCAGCTTGCGCAGGGCCTAATGGCCATAGCAGTAACAGTAAAGTTAACATTTAAGTATTTTTTTGCATGCGGTTTTGGCTTTTACTAAGCGCAAACGGAAAGAAGGGTGCAAGATGCAGTCATATTATTACACTACTGAGGACATCGCATTGGTTGAGCAGAAGAATAAGCAGGCATGATTACTCTATTTTGTTGCAACCTGCCAACCAGTTTGCAGATAGCCATCTTGATATAACATTGAGCTCTGAACGTGATCTATCAAGGTATGATTGGATGGTTTTAGCTAGACGATCATTCTACGACCATAATTATATCAGCTTCAGCATCCCTTTAAAGATAGTAAAGAATGGAGGAACCTTTAGAAACCCTAGGTCAAATGGACGAAATTCTAGAAGCATGTAGAAACAACATGACATTTGTGACTGCGTTTAACAGAGCTCGTCCTCCAATAGGATTCAGAGGAAAAACAAAGCCGCCATGGTGGAGCCCAGCTCATTGCTCTCCGAATCTGAATTTGACATTTATTTTCATGTATTTTATTTGTGAGAGCCGCTATTCGGATTGGGATATAAAATTTTCTAACAAATATAGGGAGCCTCGAAATTCATTTCAGACCTATGGTACCATGGACAATATTACTCAGTATGACCCATAGATTCAGAAACTGGATGTGCCTTTTCAACAATAAATGTGACCCACCCTAATGTATATACATATGTACTTAAACTTTATATGGACTGCTACGTGTATAACTTTATATACGCTTATAAAGTTGTTGAGAATAAAATTAATCCGAAAAAGTGTGTGTCTCCACTATACTCCACTTTCAATTTTGGTATGCGTTATACACTATGACGACGGAAAAGGTTTGTGTCTCCACTGTTTCTCCGTACACTACTAAGTACTATGAGTAATTGTCGATGAGCTTTGTTTTTAGACGCAAATATAGATATACATATATACATTTAAAAAGACATGGTTTATATTGCAAATAATTTTTTTATAAATAAGTTACCGGTTTGCTAGATGCCCTCGAGTTCATCCTAACCCAACCTCAGCCTATGTTGCTTTTACCTTTAACTAACCATTTACGATTAAGTCAAAACGTTAATCTACGCGCAATGTCATCACGTTATCGGAATTTTATAAAGCATTGTTACAGTTTCTCCATAATTAGAAACTTTCGATATCGAATAAGTTGGTGTGGTTCCAGTTCGATTTCACCCATTTTCAATACAAATTCACTCTGGGTAGAGATAAACTGGAGTACAAATTTCGTTGAGATATCTTAATATCTACTTAAGTTATCCTGTTCACAGTCTTTTTCGATGCTCATAATTTTGATGACATACAACCGTTATCCAATCAAAGTTATTATACTCCTGTGCACAAGTAAACGCTGTGTATAAAAATTGTCTAGACCCCGACCTAAATTTAATTTATCTAGGCCAATATATTTAGAGTTACTAATAAGTAGAAAGTAATTTTTATCGTTGTTGGGACCCTACACACTCTTGCAAGAACATCCAAAAATTTGAGTTCATTTTAAGAAGATTATGGGTAGTGGGTAATAAGGATGTTTTATTTGAAGCAATGTAAACTCGATTTCTATATTCCTATAGACGCCGTATAAAACTCCCTCAATTATACGAATATGTGTAAGATGAACTGACATTTAAATTCATAACAAATTCAGGCCTCATTAACACTTAGAACAAGATCTTGATTATGTCAGCCTTTTTCGAGAAGTGTTGTTGCTCAAAATTTTTTGCACTGCTCCCAACTCTGGTTTTGTTACAGTGTACGATAGATCATATTAGTAGTTTAGAAACAAAAAAAAACTAATTAACTGCACGCTTTGTACATATCATAAAAATATAAAAAGCTCCTATAATAAGAAATTTCTAGAATGTTATTTTTCATCATTAAATAGTTCATATAATAATTTTTTTAAAGTTTTTTAAACCTTTTGTTCTTCTTATCTATAGGTGGTTAAAATTTTGGCAGATATTTTCACCCAAAAGGTTACGCAAAAACGGGCCGGGTGAAAAAAAAATTTGTATAAATCATTTGTATAAATTTTTTTTATTTATTAAACTACACTTCACAGAAAACTGAACTGAAACTGAACTAATTACTAAAACTGATTTCTGCGTTTATGATTTTTTAAAAACATTTTCTTCAAGTAAAATTTAACTACGGTTATTTTTAAAAATTATTTAAGTATATTCTTTGAATATTCATTCTATAGCAATCTATAGCAGATGGAAATAAATAAATAAATGTAAGGCGCGATAACCTCCGAAGAGATCTCTTCCAATTTGCGTCGTGCTCCTCTTGATTTTCCCTAAAAATTGGTCGGACGGAACCTACATGTTTTATGCCGACTCCGAACGGCATCTGCAAGGCAGATGAGTTTTCACTGAGAGCTTTTCATGGCAGAAATACACTCGGAGCGCTTGCCAGTCACTGCCGAGGGGCGACCCCGCTTAGAAAAATTTTCTTCTAATTGAAAAACCTTATTTCTAAAATTTTGATGTTGCTTTGCCCGGGAATTGAACCCAGGGCATACGGTGTGATAGGCGGAGCACGCTACCATCACACCACGGTGGCATTTGACTACATTTCATATCTTTCCTCTCAGATAGTTGCCAATAGAATGATTGTAACATTCAATATCAAGCACCCCACGCTTTTTACTGTGAATTAAATTATTCTGTTAATAACTTAAATTTTATTATAATTTTATTTTGAGGTGATTAACCATAAACGATTGTTTGACCTTCTACTACTGTTATATAAACTCTTTTTAATTGAAAATTATTTTCTATTTTTTGCTTCGGTTTGTTATAAAAGCGTGTTTTTTTAGTTTTTTTAAACTATTATTTATTTTTAATTTTCAAGTAATTTTAAAAGTTTTAGTCGAGAGTGATGAAACCTCGAAACGCCAGCGGTCCATGGATGAATCCAACCCCACGGAACCGAAAAGGGCCAAGACGCAGGGAGGCTGGACGCGGTCTTTCGCCGAAATTGCTAAGGGTCGGCAGATCATTGGCATTATAGACGAGAGCAGAGAAGATGGCAGGATCCCGAAACAACAGTGGAAGTGGATCGAGGCCGCGCTTGCTACGGTGGCCGTTAAGGTTAAAAATACAACCCTGGTCCACCGCCATCTTACACCGATGCAGGGTGGTTCCAGGGAAATGTCAAGCTAATTGCCTGTGACGACGCCAGGTCGGTCAACCTCTATAGGGCCGCCATCACGCTGATAGGGGTGGTATATCCGGGCGCGCGCTTCAAGGTAGTGGAGGCGCGTGATATCCCCTCACGATCAAGGGCTAGAGCCCGAGTTCTAGTGACGCCAACGAACCCAGCTGGCATCCTGGAGCTGCTCCAGGAGTACAACCAGCCACAGGTTTGGAAGTTAACCCGGATAAAACCGAGCTTGTTCTCTTCACGAGGAGGTACAAAGTACCAAATCTTACATCGCCAAGAATTGGGGGTACGTTCTTAGCGTTTAGCGATCAAGTCCAGTATTTGGGAGTCATTCTGGATAGGAAGCTATTATGGAGTGACCATATAGTGGAGCAATCCAAGAAGGCAGCAGCAGAGCTGTTCACCTGCAAGAGGGAAATTGGCACCTCCTGCGGATTTTCCCCTAAGGTGACCTACTGTATTTACACAGCAATTGTGCGCCCGATTCTTCTTTACGGCGCCTTGGTCTGGTGGCATGCACTAGTTAAAAGTACCTATCTTAAAATGCTTCAAATGGTGCAACGGAGTTCGGCGCTCTGCATTACAGGGGCTCTCGGCTCCACTCCAGATTCCGTTACATACATATATGGATACATAGATACATAGATAAATACAGGCCAAGCTAATAAAAGCGTGTTAAAAAGGGCTCCAGTATGCTCTTTCGTAGATGTACCATGCATCCACTTCTATCATTAACAAATGAATGCGTTTTTCGCATTATGTGCAAGGTATCAAATCTATGGCCATTTGGGGTGGTCACAAATTCAATTGAGCTTATGTCCGTTAACCTTATGTGATCCCAGCATCACATTATTACATTGTCATCGAGCCTTGATACGTGGGCAAGGTTTCAATCAAACTTATGGCCATTCAAAGTGGTAATAAGGCCAATTGACCTTATGGCCGTTGACCTTATGTCAATGCACCATCACATTAACGCATTGTCATCGGTCCTTGATACGTATGTAAAGTTTCAAATTAATCAGACTTCTAGAAACCGGTGAAAATTAAGCTCAAAGATTCACATACTGGCCAGGCTAATAGAAGCGTATTAATTAAATACTATTACTTTGCGTAACTGCTTTTTATACCTTTATATTAAGTCGCTTTCATGTTTGTCCCCTCATTTCCATACGAATTTTTGACCCACGGAAAAGTCTTTTTCGGTATCTTCCCGTTGAGCTAGATACTTGATACTTAGAGCATAGTTGAGATCTGGGAGACATTACAATGCAAGTGAAAAAAATCCGCTAGGTGGCGCACGGATCGAGATATACAGAAAATTAATTTTAAAATGGAAACTTTGCGATCGACTTTTAACTAACTTCGTGGTGATCCAGAGACTTGAAACTTAGCACTTAGTTTGCGAGTCGATGGCACTACAATTCGTGGAAAACAAAATGCCGCCAGGTGGCAGACGAATCGAGATAAACGAAAATCCCTGAAAATCACTGAAAAAACGCAGGGAATATTGCGATCGATTTTTAAGTAACTTTCCGGTGATCTAGAGACCTGAAACTTGGGCCGTGAGTCAGAACCTAGTGGCAATGCAATATTTGATCAAAAAAATTTCGCAAGGTGGCGCATGGATCGAGATATTAAGAGAATTAGTTTTGATTTGGGAATCTTCCAATCCATATTTAATCCGGTTACCTAGGGACTTGAAACTTGGCACTTAGTTAGAGGCCTGGTGACAATACAACTTATAGAAAACAAAGTTCCGCTAGGTGACGCGCTAGTCAAGATAACTGCAAATCCTTTAAAAACGGGGGGAATCTTACGATCGATTTTTAAGTAACTTCCCGGTGAGCTAGAGACTTGTAACTTGGGCCGTGAGTCAGAACCCAAAATTCCAAATGCCTTTTTGTAGGCAGCACTAAAAAAGTGAAAATAAAAAGATGATACAAACATTTTAAGGACTACCTTTATATAAATGGACCAAAAAATAGGAGGCAATTTTTCCTTAATACAGACATAATCTTGTTGAATTTTGACTAAAAACTTTAAAAATAGCTTTTGTAAAAGAACTTTTGGGATTTACAATTATAAAGATAGAGCGCGTGCTTAAATTTCAAATAATCAATTAGTTAATCCCAAGTACATGGTGTGCCTTAAATTGAAAGATTGGGCTCCGCCTTTATAGTTTTAAATAGCTCTCAAGAGCTATTGTTAAAGTTTTATAGTCAAAATTCAACAAATTCTGTATCAAAGGAAAAATTCTGTAGGAAAGGAAAAATTGCCTTCTATGTTTGGTCCATTTATATAAAGGTAGTCCATAAAATTTTTTATCATCTTTTTATTTTCAATACAAATTTCGTACGAACGCTCATGTGGGTTTTATGCTTCAAGTTTTCGGTTGATGTTTTGTACGATGTCGATATGCTTAAAGTAGCTATGTCATTTTATGACTCAAGGCGTTGTCAGTGCAATTTATACCTTATCCAACCCAATTTTCAACCTCATCTACCCTTGGCGAATCCTGTTTCTTTATCAGCCGAGGCAATGGCGACCTCAAGTTTCCATGAACTAGGGAATACCACGAAATGGTTTTTTATACAAACATATGTTCGTCGGTTTTTTTTATTGTTGATACCTATATATGTGACCCGGCCTATGAAAAGGTGGCTTATGACTCCAAAAAATTTTTTCCACTTTTTTTCTGGTCTCGATAGTTTTTGAGACGCTCTTTCACGTGGTGAAAATTAGAAATACCTAATTAGCTTAGAAGTGCTCTGGAGATGATATTTTCATCCCCTTCCATTTGACTTTCAGCTTGAAACAATGCTTGTAGTTCGTCCTCGTAATTGATACCAACATCATCGAAAGGGTCATCATCATTCTCTTCGTTTTCACAGAAATATGTTTGAAAAACCTCGCTAAATTCTTCTTCGACAGACATTATTCAGAAGCAACACACATCCTACTCGTTCAGCATTGCTTTTAAATCTGAATACTCACACGATTTTTTTTCGGTCAGAAACTGGTTTGTGTTTTGCATTGAAAAAAACAGCGCTCTTTATGAACTTATCTCATTTATGCTCTTTTCCCTTTTTTGGTGGCCTTTTGGGCATGACTGTTCATAATGCAAAAGAAAAACTACTAAGAAACTGAAGAAATGCATTGTTTATCTTTAACAGCGGTTTCTCGCAATTTCTTTTTTGAGTCATAAGCCACCTTTTCATAGGCCGGGTCACATATAATAACTTGATTCTGAAGTCATCTTCAGGAACTATTGAAGAGTCGACGAAGTGCATTCAATAGTTCCGAAAGATGACTTTAGAATGAGGTCGAAAATTATTAATAATTAGAGCTTGATTATTCGTTAAACATAAAATAAAATTTAATTAAATTAAATAAAACAAAATCGATTTTTAAACCGGCGAGTCATCCGTTAATCGAAAGTTTAAAATTTATCAGCGACGAAACATCAATATGCTATCGAGTTTTTATAAATTTCTTATCGGAGTGTTATCGAAAACTTTTCGATTTGTTATCAAAAAGTTATCGATTATCTGTCAAAAATTATAATTAAAAGGACATAAATTTATTTTCGGAAACTTTTAGATTTGTTATCGGAGTATTACCAATTTGTTATCGGTGTGTTATCGAAAATTTATCGGGGTTTAATAAAAAATGTACCGATTTGTTATCGATTTCTTATATGTAGAATTTAACCAATTTGCTATCGGCGTGTTTCGACGTCGACTTATGGGGTTTTTATACAACAGATACTTATAAAACTTAATATTTAATCGATGTTACAAGCCGATAAGGAACCAATAAGAAGACGATGACAAGCTGATCACATATCGGAAACACAACGATACTACTTCCCTATCAATAATAAACCGATTAGAAGCAGGCGAAGCCCATCTTAAAAAGGCCGAAACTATTTCTTTCTGGTAAAGTTACCTCCTTTGTGGTTTAACTTCAACCCCTGGACGAGCTTTCGCTAAGCAAATTAGTTTCCTGCATGTTTACACCTTGAACTTCAAGAATACTTGGTACTTCTGCCTTTTTTTGGTTTTTATACTTTGCCCTACCATTTTACAACTCACCGTAAATATGCAAATTTTGATTAAAACTTTACATGTGAGTTACTTAATTTAAATAAGTAGGTGTGGTCGTCAAGCGATTTTACTCAAATCTGGATACCAAGAAAACAAATTCTGTTAAGCTGCAAAATTATTTTAATGTTGTTTTTGTGTAGCGGTAAACACATCTCCCGAAGGTTTTGGGGCGTGTGCGCTTCGGTAAAAGCACGATTAAGATACTAGCCCGAACATCTCGGGATCGCCAGAGTTTCGCCTGTTAAAGAAACAGAATTCGCCACGGGAAGGTGAGGTTGACAACTGTGCTGGCAACCTGTTGAATCCGTCTTTTGGTTTACGGCTTTCGATAGTTTATATTTTCTATAACTAAATGTGGGTGGGGCTCAATCTTCTACTAAATTTTTACGATTCTATTACTTAAGATCGCGGGTTCGAATCGAGCTCAAGGCCTAACAATAATTTTTTATCATTATTATTGTTATGATAAATTTTTTCTTAATTGAAAAAATTTTTAAATTAGAATAGAAGAAAAAAAAATTTAGATAACTGCCAAAGCTCGTTGTATAGATCCATTTCGGGAACTGCTAAATTCCTTCATCGGCAACGTTTAGGCGCCGCTGCTATAACCATTCAGCCATCACAGCGGTTTTTTGTTTGTCTTCATTAATCCTACTTCTATTCTGGTTCGTGCTAATTGATATTCACAACACTGCGACATCTGTTGCAGAATGGATGTGAAAATTGGACTTGTTTGATGGCAATGCCGCCATAGTGTCATATTTTATTGACACTTTTTCGCCGTGCTCTGGGATGTATTAACAATTTTTGTTGTTATATCGGCCTACTGATTTTAAGATCGCGGGTTCGAATCGAGCTCAAGGCCTAACAATAATTTTTTATCATTATTATTGTTATGATAAATTTTTTCTTAATTGAAAAAATTTTTAAATTAGAATAGAAGAAAGAAAAAATTTAGACAACTGCCAAAGCTCGTTGTATAGATCCATTTCGGGAACTGCTAAATTCCTTCATCGGCAACGTTTAGGCGCCGCTGCTATAACCATTCAGCCATCACAGCGGTTTTTTGTTTGTCTTCATTAATCCTACTTCTATTCTGGTTTGTGCCAATTGATATTCACAACACTGCGACATCTGTTGCAGAATGGATGTGAAAATTGGACTTGTTTGATGGCAATGCCGCCATAGTGTCATATTTTATTGACACTTTTTCCCCGTGCTCTGGGATGTATTAACAATTTTTGTTGTTATATCGGCCTACTGATTTTAAGATCGCGGGTTCGAATCGAGCTCAAGGCCTAACAATAATTTTTTATCATTATTATTGTTATGATAAATTTTTTCTTAATTGAAAAAATTTTTAAATTAGAATAGAAGAAAGAAAAAATTTAGACAACTGCCAAAGCTCGTTGTATAGATCCATTTCGGGAACTGCTAAATTCCTTCATCGGCAACGTTTAGGCGCCGCTGCTATAACCATTCAGCCATCACAGCGGTTTTTTGTTTGTCTTCATTAATCCTACTTCTATTCTGGTTCGTGCCAATTGATATTCACAACACTGCGACATCTGTTGCAGAATGGATGTGAAAATTGGACTTGTTTGATGGCAATGCCGCCATAGTGTCATATTTTATTGACACTTTTTCCCCGTGCTCTGGGATGTATTAACAATTTTTGTTGTTATATCGGCCTACTGATTTTAAGATCGCGGGTTCGAATCGAGCTCAAGGCCTAACAATAATTTTTTATCATTATTATTGTTATGATAAATTTTTTCTTAATTGAAAAAATTTTTAAATTAGAATAGAAGAAAGAAAAAATTTAGACAACTGCCAAAGCTCGTTGTATAGATCCATTTCGGGAACTGCTAAATTCCTTCATCGGCAA
The DNA here is from genome assembly GCA_029619165.1 of Eurosta solidaginis. Classification (NCBI taxonomy): domain Eukaryota; kingdom Metazoa; phylum Arthropoda; class Insecta; order Diptera; family Tephritidae; genus Eurosta; species Eurosta solidaginis. The sequence goes on from JARSSU010043755.1 coordinate 33,423, forward strand.
CGTTTAGGCGCCGCTGCTATAACCATTCAGCCATCACAGCGGTTTTTTGTTTGTCTTCATTAATCCTACTTCTATTCTGGTTCGTGCCAATTGATATTCACAACACTGCGACATCTGTTGCAGAATGGATGTGAAAATTGGACTTGTTTGATGGCAATGCCGCCATAGTGTCATATTTTATTGACACTTTTTCCCCGTGCTCTGGGATGTATTAACAATTTTTGTTGTTATATCGGCCTACTGATTTTAAGATCGCGGGTTCGAATCGAGCTCAAGGCCTAACAATAATTTTTTATCATTATTATTGTTATGATAAATTTTTTCTTAATTGAAAAAATTTTTTTAAATTAGAATAGAAGAAAGAAAAAATTTAGACAACTGCCAAAGCTCGTTGTATAGATCCATTTCGGGAACTGCTAAATTCCTTCATCGGCAACGTTTAGGTGCCGCTGCTATAACCATTCAGCCATCACAGCGGTTTTTTGTTTGTCTTCATTAATCCTACTTCTATTCTGGTTCGTGCCTAAACGTTGCCGATGAAGGAATTTAGCAGTTCCCGAAATGGATCTATACAACGAGCTTTGGCAGTTGTCTAAATTTTTTCTTTCTTCTATTCTAATTTAAAAATTTTTTCAATTAAGAAAAAATTTATCATAACAATAATAATGATAAAAAATTATTGTTAGGCCTTGAGCTCGATTCGAACCCGCGATCTTAAAATCAGTAGGCCGATATAACAACAAAAATTGTTAATACATCCCAGAGCACGGGGAAAAAGTGTCAATAAAATATGACACTATGGCGGCATTGCCATCAAACAAGTCCAATTTTCACATCCATTCTGCAACAGATGTCGCAGTGTTGTGAATATCAATTGGCACGAACCAGAATAGAAGTAGGATTAATGAAGACAAACAAAAAACCGCTGTGATGGCTGAAGGGTTATAGCAGCGGCGCCTAAACGTTGCCGATGAAGGAATTTAGCAGTTCCCGAAATGGATCTATACAACGAGCTTTGGCAGTTGTCTAAATTTTTTCTTTCTTCTATTCTAATTTAAAAATTTTTTCAATTAAGAAAAAATTTATCATAACAATAATAATGATAAAAAATTATTGTTAGGCCTTGAGCTCGATTCGAACCCGCGATCTTAAAATCAGTAGGCCGATATAACAACAAAAATTGTTAATACATCCCAGAGCACGGGGAAAAAGTGTCAATAAAATATGACACTATGGCGGCATTGCCATCAAACAAGTCCAATTTTCACATCCATTCTGCAACAGATGTCGCAGTGTTGTGAATATCAATTGGCACGAACCAGAATAGAAGTAGGATTAATGAAGACAAACAAAAAACCGCTGTGATGGCTGAATGGTTATAGCAGCGGCGCCTAAACGTTGCCGATGAAGGAATTTAGCAGTTCCCGAAATGGATCTATACAACGAGCTTTGGCAGTTGTCTAAATTTTTTCTTTCTTCTATTCTAATTAAAAAATTTTTTCAATTAAGAAAAAATTTATCATAACAATAATAATGATAAAAAATTATTGTTAGGCCTTGAGCTCGATTCGAACCCGCGATCTTAAAATCAGTAGGCCGGTATAACAACAAAAATTGATTCTATTACTTAGTTTAGGCATAACGTTCATATACTCTCAAGTTTCACCCTTTATCAGTATTTCATAATGCATCGTTACATTTCTTCTATAATTCGAAATTTTCCATAACGAATAAGTTGGCGTAGTTAAAGCTCGATTTCGCCCATTTTCAATACTAATTCACTCTGGATAGAGATAAGCTAGAGCACAAAATTTCGTTGAGATATCTTAATATCTACTTAAGTTATCGTGTTCACAGCCTTTTTCGTTGCTGATAATTTTGATATCAGGAAGTCTAAATCTGTCTCTTTTCAGCGATTACCTTCAAAATTTATCTAATCAAAGTTACTATACTTTTGTGTACAAGTAAACGCTGTGTATAAAACTTTCTAGGCCAATATACTTAGAGTTACTAATAACACTGGTTTACAGCCAAAATGCACCCGAGACGCCATTATGACTTTGTCAAGGCTTTGGACAAAGAAGGCGAAACTTTTCATCATTTGAAGACAATCTTTCCAGAGATTTAAGAAGCAAAAATAAAAGAAGGGATTTTTGTGGGACCGCAAATAAGGAAAATGATGACCAATAAACATTTCAAAGAAAAGTGGAGGCAGCAGCGTGGGATTCTTCTGGACTTCTTTTTTAGGCAAACACAAAAGTCTTAACTACGAGATGACAGTGAACGACTTAATCAAAAACTATGCGGAAATGGGTAAATAAAAAAACATATTTAAGACCGTTTTCTCAGTTAACTTTAAAACCTATCTGCCCGATAAACAAAAATTTGTATGAACATTTTTAAATTTATATGAGAATATATAGCACTAAATCTGAATTCATCGTCCAGTTACGAACAAAAAAGAACGAGAAAAATGTAAACAAAAAATTTGATCTGAATTTAAAGATAAATCCAGCCTAAGAAAATTATATACTAATGTGTCACTTATGTATTTATCTAATTTACTTTTTTATTTTCTTTCACGAGTAAATATGCCTTTAAAAATTCATTTTCTACACTGCCCATTTAATTTTTTTCCCACAAAATCTTGGCGACGAAAGTGACGAGCATGGCGAAAGGTTTCACCAGCAAATGAAAATGATTGAAAGTCGGTATCAAGGATTCTGGTATGTCGCTATGATGGGTGACAACTGTTGGTTTCTCATAAGAGGAACCGATCCTAATCTAAATAAGCGTCAAAACAAGAGACATCACTTTTTCAATTATAAAATAAGATCATAGAGTTAAGACAGAATCATATGTACATATGCTATTATTTGTAGGGTACTTAAGTTTTACTATATGGATATATTTATTTGAATGCTTATAACTATTGTACTAGTTCATCGATTTTGTCGAATGAAAGACTTTTTTGCAATAAAACAGAGCTTAGAGAGACAAAAAAAAATAAAAAGTTTTTGAGATCCTTCCTCACAAAGTACAATTTTTTTTATATTTTTACAAAAAAATTGAAAAAATCCGTAATGATTGTTCGTTTTCTTTGAATCTGCAGGGACTAGCAAAAAGTGTTGTATGCACAGTTTATAGCAAATTTTATTGCCTTTTAAAAGCTTCAAACCGTTTTGGAGGTGCTTAATTCGTTCTTGATATATATTTGATTAAGTGGACCTAATTTTTTTTTAAACGGTAATTCGTAAATATCTCACAAACGTTACCATAGAATTAAAAATAACCTTGATTTTCGGAATCAGGGGCTGATTTTACATAGGAATTTCATAATGGCGTCCCTGGTGCAGAAAAAAAGTTGGAATTTGTGATCCAGTGTAATTAGAAAGTCATTTTTATCGTGGTTGGGACCCTAAACGCTCTTGCAAGAACATCCAAAAATTCCAATTTATTTTAAGAAGATTATGGGTAGTGGGTAGTAAGGTTGTTTTATTTGAAGAAATGTAAACTCGATTTCTATATTCCTATAGAGAGGCCGTCTAAAACTCATTCAATTTTACGAACATGTGCAAGATGAACTGACATTTAAATTCATAACAAATTAAGGCCTCATTAACACTTAGAACAAGATCTTGATTATGTCAGACTACTTAAGTTCGAGAAGTGCTATTGCTCAAAATTTATTGCACTGCTCCCAACTCTGGTTTTGTGACAGTGCACGATAGAACATATGAGCAGTTTGGAAACAATAAAACTTATTAACTGCACACTTTGTACACATCAATAAAGTATACCACCAATATAATAAGAATTTTCTAGAATGTTATTTTTCATCATTAAGGGCATTGACATTTTAATTAGGCACTTCTAACCAAAAATTTACTCCAGGTTAAATGGTTTGCGCAAAAAAAAATCCTTTCTTCAATAGCTTTAATTTAAATGTAGAAGTGTTTTTATTGTTCATATTCCTGGAATCTAGAAGGAAACGTTATTGCTTATTTTATTTTTTTTTATTCACACGACCCAGTTAGGTATAAATAGCGGCCACAAAATTTAACTTGCTTCAACTTGCACTAAAAAGCGGCGGAAATAGTTTGAAACTAAAATGAATTTATGTTATCATTTCGCTATGGTGTTTGTCGTGGGTAGCTGCCTATTATTGACTTATGCGAATTCGGAATTTCGCATTATAAATGGTTTTGATTGGGATATAGCGCATAGCCGATTTTTGGTAGCAGTCAATTATAGCGGCATAAATAATTGCGTTGGTTCATTAATCACTTTGCAAAGGGTGGTTACAGCTGCGCATTGCGTGTTTAAAAAAGATAAGAACCTCTTCACTATTATTGCTGGTGTCACCGATGTTCGTGATTTAAGCGTAGCTAGACAAAGTCGTGCTGTGGAGAGGGCAGATTATCCATGCGAATTCAGTTACGAGACAGGAAATATGGATATAGCTGTAATTAAAGTGAGTCAAAGCTTTGACGAGAGTCCTACAGTAGACACAATAGCACTTTATGAAACTACATTAACCAAAGGTACAGAAATGCAAGTATTTGGATGGGGTTGGACAACGAACAAAGGAAATCCCTCGCCTACACTCAAAAGTGCTACCTTACGTGTAACATCATCCGACCAATGTGCCGTACGTTATTATCCGTTGGGGAGAATGATTACACGAGCAATGGTTTGTGCTGCAGGAACTGATTCTGATACATGCAATGGAGATTCTGGGGGACCGGCCGTTGTGTGTGAAAAGCTTTGTGGGGTGGTATCACACAATGTGGAATGTAACCACCCCTATTATCCTGGTATATTTACACTTATAAATTATCCAGATGTTCTAAAGTTCATAAATTCAGTGATGTCATATTAATTGCAGGGTGTTATTTTAAATTAACTGCTGAGTGGAAAATCACCCTAACTCGACTGAACGTCGCATTTCAGAACTTTTTGCAGATCACTTCAAAACACTCAAAATTTATGCTAAGATAGAGCGTCTTCAAAACGGCAGCTGGGATATGGTGATATTTCAATCAGCAGTTGAAATGCCGATATTTCTTTTTGTGTCATGTACAAATAAATGTTTACTAGCCGGACCCGTGCGCATCTTGCGCAACAAAATACAAAAAAAAGTTCCGAGTTATGAAAATATACAAATTATTTTCTTCCGTATATATGTAATAGCTATTTACACATTGATATTAAAGATTCTACACATTTAAATATTGCAGGGCTAGGCAAATATAAGCTAGCTTTATCAAAGGTTTAGCTTTGTGCTTTATTAATTGCCATAGCGAAAGCTACGTTTAAAGGAAACTATTTTCTTGTCATCTGCAAAGGTACAGTTGGATCTGACAGGGTAAGTTTAATTCGAGGCTCCGATTTTCATCGAGAAGAAGATGAATGAAATTGCCATGCAGTCCCCGACTGTGGCACTACTACATTTCAGCGTCCCCAATGGGCAGATATCAACCGAAAGGTGGAGATACGCTGAAGGGGAACTGATAAGTATCATGCTCAAAATTATGCATAATGAGCCAAGCAAACCGCTACCATCCTTCTAAAGCAGCTGGATGGCATAATGGAGTTTAACTGATGAACTGCACCAATAACGCGACTTGAGAATGGCTGCAGAGAGTTGCTCCAGAACTTGAAAAACAAGAAAGCGCAAGGTTAAAGGTAGTGGATAGAGCACTGGTCCTCACGATACCAAAGTCCAAGGTTTTGATACCCCGAGTGCTGAGGGCGAAGGAAGCGCTTAACATGCTGCGGCGTCAAAACCGGAATATAACAACACGGGATTGGAAGGTTCTTCATGTATCTTGACCCGTGGAGGGGTTATCCAAATTAATAAGGAATCGGAGGATCTGTTGCACTCACAATTTTAAAATTTCGATACTATAAAATCCAATGTTTTGGAGGAACGCGATTATTCGAAGGCGGATTATGTAGCGTTAAATAATTTTTTAAATTCAATGGATTGGGCGTGGCTTGAATACTTTTCGGGAAAATTTAAATCTTGCCATATCTCGCTATGTCCCTGTCAAAAGACTAACTATCCGAAATAAACCACCTTGGTTTTGTTCTAGGCTTTGTAATTTAAAGAATTTGATAAACAAAGCATTAAAAAAGTTTAAAAAAAGTAATCTGGAAACTGACCGACTTAATTTCCTTCGCTTAAGAAAGGATTTTGATTATATCCATGGCTTTTTGTTTCGGAATTACATGTATAAAATTGAAGATAACCTTAAATCTAACTTATCAGGTTTCTGGCGTTTTATTGACTCAAACGTAAAACAAATGGTTTTCCCACCAGCTTGCATTATAATGGCGATTCTTCTGACACACAGTTGACTCCTGCGAATTATTTGCCAAGTTTTTCCTAACTGTGTATGAAACCCAAATAATACATTCATCTCCGTCGTTTTCAGCTACTTCTTTGCCTATAATAACTACTTTCACGGTTTCTGAAGAGGATGCCATTTCGGCAATTTCGTCGCTGAATTCTAGCCCAAAGTCGGATTGCGAAGGTTTCTCACCATTATTTTTCAAAAATTGTTGCCGTGCAATGGCTCTTTATACCGCTCTTCTCTTTGAACTTTGCCTTAATAATGGAATTTTTTTGAATCAGTGGAAGATATGCACTGTATGCATGGCTAAATTATTTGACCATATTCTCCAGTTAAAATGATTCGACCATGTTAGTACCGTTATTTCAAATTGCCAACATGGTTTTTCTCGAGACTCTAGTCACCCAGGGGTATGAAAATTACCCTCTACTAAAGCACTCATCAACAGCTTTCATTTGATATCCACATTCTATAAACACATTCTAGGGCTACCCGGGTCCACGCTTTGGCCTATATCTCGAGACCCTAGTCACCCATGAAAATTACCCTCTACTAAAGCACTCATCAACAGCTTTCATTTGATATCCATATTGTATAAACACATTCTAGGGGTGCCCGGGTCCACGTTTTGGCCTATATCTCGAGACCCTAGTCACCCAGGGGTATGAAAATTACCCTCTAATAAAGCACTCATCAACAGCTTTCATTTGATATCGACATTCTATAAACACATTCTAGGGCTACCCGGGTCCACGTTTTGGCCTATATCTCGAGACCCTAGTCAGCCCAGGGGTATGAAAATTACCCTCTAATAAAGCACTCATCAACAGCTTTCATTTGATATCCACATTCTATAAACACATTCTAGGGCTACCCGGGTCCACGTTTTGGCCTATATCTCGAGACCCTAGTCACCCAGGGCTATGAAAATTACCCTCTACTAAAGCACTCATCAACAGCTTTCATTTGATATCCATATTGTATAAACACATTCTAGGGGTGCCCGTGTCCACGTTTTGGCCTATATCTCGAAGCCCTAGTCACCCAGGGGTATGAAAATTACCCTCTACTAAAGCACTCATCAGCAGCTTTCATTTGATATCCATATTCTATACACACACTCTAGGGGTACCCGGGTCCACGTTTTGGCCTATATCTCGAGACCCTAGAGACCTATTCTATATTTCAGGTTAGATCAAACTACACACGGGGTGCAAAACAAATTCAAAATCGGTTCAGTAGTTTAGGAGTCCATTGGCCTTGTGTGACACGTGTTTTTTATATATTAAGATAGACGCATCAATTCCACAGTTCTAGAAATTTGTTCATTTTATATATTCCTTGAAAGTATAAGGTATTATACGAATTATGGTGATAATGAGCCAATTACTAGATGCATCAAGCTTTGCAATACTTACTCTAATTTCATTACTTTTAATTTGAATATTGATAGGTTTAAATTAAATCAGTTTTTGTTATTTAATTAATAATTAGCTTAGAAAGTTTTCTAATATGCCAATTAGTCTGTAAGGATTGTATTCCGTAGACTGTATTAATAAATAAATAAATAAATAAATAAATGTGATATTCCCTGCCATGCCGCAGATGGCAGGTGGAACGATTGTAGAATAGCTTAGTATACTCTTTGAAGGTTGCATAAAACTGAACTACGTCCCGTAATTTCGGAGAAAGGCTCGAGTAGTCATCATACCGACGCTTGAAAAGCAGTCATCTGCATCCGAAAGACTACACGCCTAATACTTTGACATCTTTTCTGCGCAAAACCCTAAAGAGATTAAGGTGTATATAAAATCGAAAATGAACGTGGAGTTATTAACTTCAGCACAACATGCTTACACCAAAGGCAGGTCAGTTGATACTGCATTGCATATGGTGGTCATGGACCTAGAAAAAGCCGTGGAACACCAGGAATATTTCCCAGGTGTTTTCTGGACATTACCGGACTTTTCAACAATGCCTCGAAACGAGCATGGACAGTCTCAAATCGATTGAAGTTCATCCGGCCTTAACACATTGGCTGCAGAAGTATCACGTCGCAATGGAGTCTATGCTAGGCAACAAAATCTGTTAACAGAGGAACGCCGCAGGCTGGGGTTTTATCACCAATTCTGTGGACGCTGATTACCAACTAAGTAATTAGGTGATTTCACGGAGGACCAGTCAAACTTACGGCATATGCAGATGACTTTTCAGTCGTCATAAGCGGCAGATACCTAACAAAAATCAGCTCTCTGTTGGATCAGGCACTTTGGAATGCACATGTCTGGGCATCTGGAGTTGGGTTAACCGCCAGCGCGGAAAAATCGATCTAGTATTATTTACTATGAAATATAATGTCTCTATTTGGTTAAAGCCTAAGTTTGAGGGCTAACCGCACCAGAAAAATGTATCACAAAATATCTAGGAGTCATCCTAGATAATAAGTTGTAGTGGAAGCTCCATTTGGAAGAGAGAGCGAAGAAAGCCTTCGCGGCACTGTATGCATGCAAGAGATGCACGCCAAAACTATCTCATTGGGTATTTACGGCAATTGTCGAACCTATACTTTACCTTGTGGTTCTTGTTTGGTGGACAGCCACACACAAAAGTATGTATAACAAAAAACTAGCGAAGGTGGGCAGATTATTAATACTTAGCATAATGCGAGCCCTAAAACTACCTGCCCCCTAATGGCCAAGAATATCGCGTTCGCCACTGCAACAAGGCTTAAGGCCTCGGGCAGCTTTAGTGCAGACCGTATGGCCATAGCAGTATAGCGCCATCTAATATCGGGCAAACAGAATATATGGTCCCGTTCCTGAGCTTCGAAAGAGCTCTGGAGGCCACAATTGAGTCGGAGGATTGGCGCCAGGGTGCAGACATGACAGAACATACAATTCACGTGTATACAGATGGCTCCAAGATAACGGAAGTGGTCTGCTGTTTACTGTGTCTATACAGAAATAAGTAGATCCCACAGGCTGCCAGCAGTGAAGAAAGCAGCAGAAATTCTGGAGAAAGCGTGCTTAAGCCGCAGTCGCGTCAATATATTTATTTATATTCAGGCTGCGATTAAGGCAATAATCTCACACAGTACTTCATCAAGAAGTGTTCTGGAATACAAAAAAGCATTGGAGAAACTTCGCTCAGGCCGAACCCAACATCTTTACTGGGTTCCCGGTCATAAAGGGATAGAAGGTAAGGAAAAAGCAGATGAGTTGGCACAAAGGAGTGTGCAACGCTCACTGAGTCGACGATAGACGTCCCAATCTGCTTGGGAGAAATCAAAAGGAGACAGCAGTTGCATATAATCCATCAAGTAGGAAAGGCGTGGAAAAAAGTGCGGGGCTGCAAAATTTCTAAGATCATGTGCAAAGCCTACGATATTAGACTCACAAAGTGGCTCATATATCTGAAGAGAGAAGACTTAAGGCTCACGATGGGCATACTAACTGGACACTGCCTTCTGGCGTCACATGTTTCTAAGTTTGACCTCGTCAGTAATAGCAAGTACCGGAAGGGTGAGCTGCAGGAAGAAAAGTTCTGTGTTCGTGTCCTCCGCTCGACAGGGCAAGGCTCCTGCTATTGGAGGCGGCAGAGTTTCCAGATCTCGAAACCAAGAAATAAGCTGGGTCCTATAAAACTGCTAGTATTTGCCAAGAGGACGGAGTTATTCTATAATGTATGGCTTGGCACCTGATTAGGGTTCTTCCGTGTGGTTGTAAAACAAATTCTGGTAACACTATGGACACATTCAGTCTATGTGAGGTCTTTATTGACCTAACATTATATGGAATGCCAGTGTAAAACTTTAAATATATCATAAAATTGTTTAATCCTAAAAAGTGGGTGGCTCCACTATTCTCCACTCTCAATTTTAGAATGCTATACACTATGACATGACTGAGAAGGCGTTTTTGCTGGATTCCAACTTTTTATACTCAGCTCACAGAGTATATTAACTTTGTTCGCATAACGGTAATCCGTAACGGCATAAACTAATCGAGATAGATATAGACTTCTATATATCAAAATGATCTGGGAGAAAAAAGGAATTCATTTAGCCATGTCCGTCCGTCCGTCTGTAAACACGAAAAAAAAATTTTTTGAGGTATCTTGATGAAATTTGGTATTTAGGTTCCTGGGCGCTCATCTCAGATCGCTAGTTAAAATGAACGAAATCGGACTACAACCACGCCCACTTTTTCGATATCGAAAATTTCGAAAAACCGATAAAATGCGATAATTCATTACCAAAGACGGATAAAGCGATATAACTTGGAAGGTGCGTTAACCTTATGACACAAAATAGAAAATTAGAAAACTTTTGGACAATGGGCGTGGCACCACCCACTTTTAAAAGAAGGTAATTTAAAAGTTTTGCAAGCTGTAATTTGGCAGTCGTTGAAGATATCATGATGAAGTTTGGCAGGCACGTTACTCCTATTACTATATGTATGCTAAATAAAAATTAGCAAAATCGGATGACGAACACGCACACTTAAAACAAAATTTTTTTAAAGCCAAATTTTAAGAAAGATTTAAAATCTTTACAGTATATAAGTAAATTATGTCAACATTCAACTCCAGTAATGATATGGTGCAGCAAAATACAAAAATAAAAGAAAATTTCAAAATGGGCGTGGCTCCGCCCTTTTTCATTTAATTTATCTAGAATACTTTTAATGTCATAAGTCGAACAAAAATTTACCAATCCTTGTGAAATTTGGCAGAGGCTTAGATTCTAGGACGATAACTGTTTTCTGTGAAAAAGGGCGAAATCGGTTGAAGCTACGCCCAGCTTTTATACACAGTCGACCGTCTGTCCTTCCGCTCGGCCGTTAACACGATAACTTGCGCAAAAAACGATATATCTTAACTAAACTTAGTTCACGTACTTATCTGAAGTCACTTTATCTTGGTATAAAATATGGCCGAAATCCGACTATGACCACGCCCACTTTTCCGATATCGAAAATTACGAAAAATGAAAAAAATCCATAATTCTATACCAAATATGAAAAAAGAAATGAAACATGGTAATTGCATTGGTTTATTGACGCAAAATATAACTTTAGAAACAACTTTGTAAAATGGGTGTGACACCTACCATATTAAATAGAAGAAAATGAAAAAGTTCTGCAGGGCGAAATCAAAAGCCCTTGGAATCTTGGCAGGAATACTGTTCGTGGTATGACCTATATAAATAAATTAGCGGTACCCGACAGAAGATATTCTGTGTCACCCTGGTCCACATTTTGGTCGATATCTCGAAAACGCCTTCACATATACAACTACTCCCTTTTAAAACCTTCCTTAATACTTTTAATTGGATAACCATATCGTACAAACACATTCTAGAGTCACCCCTGGTCCACCCTTATTGCGATATCTCGAAAAGACGTCCACCTATAGAACTAAGGCCCACTACGTTTTAAATAATCATTAACACCTTTCATTTGATACACATGTCATACAAACACATTCCAGGGTTACCATAGGTTCATTCTCCTACATGGTGATTTTCCTTTATTTTGTCTCCACAGCTCTCAGCTGAGTATGTAATGTTCGGTTACACCCGAACTTAGCTTTCCTTACTTGTTTTCTGTTAGGCTGATTTATTTTATAGAAAATATGTGGGTATTTAGTAGGATTAGTTATATTTGATTTTTATTATTTGGAGCCAAATGTTTGCATATTTTATGTTTTATTATGAATTCGAATTTAATTTAAATAATTTACAAATTTTAAAAAGTTAAAAAATTCTTAATTTGATTGGCCAAAATGCAACTGAAACAACTCAAACCAAACAAACAGTCCATAATTGTTGTATTACTGTATGATTGTGTGATTCGAGCGCCAATGTTGGAGCTTTTCGTTACAAGAGCAAACAAGCCAGGTGCTGGCCTCCATCAATTAATGAAAAGAGATTAATATATAAGACAATGTGGCCAGTGTTGCCAGAACTTTTTTTTTCAAAAAAAAAGGCTAGAAGACAAAAAATAAAATCTAAAAGTTCAAGCCAAGTTTTCAAGCGTTTTATTCATTGCTTCATAAAAAATAATAAAAGTAAATTAAATAAATTACAGATGCAATCTATGTCTTATAAAAATTTGTATATGTTTATAGGCATATCCCATTCTCACTATACAGTAAATATACCTGCTATCATTTTTTGTGTCCTACTCGTTTGTTAAATTGCAGTTTTTAACTGTGAAAAATGTTAAAAAAGTTACCAACGATTGGGAAAAATAATTTCACTTGCAAAGTGTGAAAGCACCCTTAGCCAAAGCAAATGTCAAATTTTTCTTCTTATGCTTTGCTTGCAACAAAAGTTGGAAGATGGCTACTTTTTCATGTCAGATGGCGCTAGTGTCGCTCAATTTGCCGTTCTCCATAAAAATACGTGCAATCTACTCATCATGCATAAGATTGTGTTAAACGCATCTGTATGAAAAACATTTCGACTACTAATTGAAATATCACCAAATCACAGCTGCCGTTTCGAGAACGCTTAATCTTAGCATAAATTTTATATGTTTTGACGTAAGCTGGGGCGTTTATGAAAACAATTCTGAAATGCGGCGTTTAGCCGAGTGCGGGTGATTTTCCACTCAGCAGTTAATTTAAAATAACACCCTGCAATTAATATGTCATCGTTATGCTTATAAATTCTTGAACATTTGGATCATTTATATTTGTAAATATAGTCGGAAAGTAGTCGTGGTTACATTCTATACTATTTGATACCACCGCGCAAAGTGTTCCATCCACAACGCCCGGTGCCCCAGAATCTCCATCGCATATATCAGATCCACCTGCAGCACAAATCATTGCTTGTGTTAAAATTTTGCCTATCGTTAGATAACGTTCCACACATTGGTCGAATGATGGTACACGTAAGACACAACTTTTGAGTGTAGGCGAAGGATTTCCATATTTTGTTGTAAAACCCCATCCAAATACTTGCATTTCTGTGCCCCGGGTTAATGTAGTTTCACAAAATGATATTGTTTGTACTGTTTGACTTGGGTTAAAGGTTCGACACACTTTAATTACAGCTATATCCATATGTCCTGTTTGGAAATTAAATTCACATGGATAATCTGCCCTCTCCACAGCACGACTTTGTCCAGTTACGCTTAAATGACGAATATTGGTGGCACCAGCTATTACAGTGAAGAGGCTCGCATATCTACCAATCACGCAATGCGCAGCTGTTACCGCTCTCTGCATAGTTATTAATGAACCAACGCAAACATTGACACCTCTATAATTTAATGATACCAAAAATGGGCTATGCGCTATATCCCAATCAAAACCATTTATAATGCGAAATTCTGAATTCGTATAAGTCAAGAATAGGCAGCTAACCACGACAAACACTACCGCGAAATGATAACATAAATTCATTTTAGTTTAAAACTATTTCCACCGCTTTTTATGTATAAAATGAAGCAAGTTAAATTTTGTGGCCGCTATTTATACCTAACTGGGCCGTGTGAATAAAAAATAAGCAATAAATTTCCCTCAGATTGTAGGAATTAGACACAATAATAGAATACTTCTCAATTCCAGTTCGAATAATATAACACTCGTCCCATTTAAGCTTAAAAGTTTTCGGGTGAACGTATGTGCCAAAATTCTAAACACCTCATTAATAAGAACAACATTTCCATAGAAATTTCTTATTATATTTTTATGATGTGTACAAAGCGTGCAGCTAATTAGTTATATTTGTTTCCAAATTGCAGTTAATTAGTTGTATTTGTTTCCAAACTGCTAATATATTCTATCGTACACTGTCACAAATGCAGAGTTGGGAGTAGTGCAATAAATTTTGAGTAACGACACTTCTCGAACTTAAGTAGTCTGACATAATCAAGATCTTGTTCCAAGTGTTAATGAGGCCTGAATTTGTTATGAATTTAAATGTCCTTTCATCTTACACGTATTTGTAAAATTGAATGAGTTTTAGACGGTCTCTGTAGGAATATAGAAATCGAGTTTACATTGCTTCAAATAAAACAACCTTTCTACCCACTACCCATAATCTTCTTAAAATAAATTGGAATTTTTTGATGTTCTTGCACAAGTGTGTAGGGTCCCAACCACGATAAAAACGACTTTCTAATTATTAGTAACTCTAAGTATATTGGCCAAGATAAATTATATTTAGGTCGGGGTCTAGACAATTGTTATACACAGCGTTTACTTGTACACAACAGTTTAGAAACTTTGATTGGATAACGGTTGTAGGTAATCGCATGAAGGAGAGAGATTTAGACTTCCTGATATGAAAATTATCAGCATCGAAAGAGGCTTTGGTTGAGCCGAACACGATAACTTAAGTAAATATTAAGATATCTCTCTGATAAAAAAATTAAGCTGTCTCGGTTTTCATTCTACGTTTCTTTTGTGGATTCGTTATTATTTAAGTAATAGACATTGCGTTGTTACCATTGATGGAAAATGTCTAGTCCATTTGTGACGACTTCCGGCGTTCCCCAGGGAAATATACTAGGTCCACTTTTATTTATATTGTTTCTTAATGATATCAGCAGATGTTTTTCGTTTGCTAAGTGTTTATTATATGCAGATAACTTAAAAATATTCTCAGCTATTAAATCGCCAGAAGATGCCATAAAGCTGCAGGATGATGTAAATAAGCTTCACCAATGCTGTCAGAATTCCCGTCTCTTTAAATACGCATAAATGCTTTCAAATTATTTACTCAAAATTAAATCACATTTTGTCTACAAAACACAGTATATCTAACTATGAACTTCAATGTGTTGATGAGATTAAAGACCTGAGTGTCGTCTTCGACAAAAGGTTTTCCTTCATTAATCACATTAATTACGTAACATCGAAAGCGTTATATTCTATGCTCGAATTTGTACGGCGCAATGCCTCAAAATTCTCAAACCCCTATACATTTAAGCTGCTCTACACGTCATACGTTACACCTCATCTTAAATATGATGTCTTCATTTGGAGACTAAGCAACCAAACGTCCATTTGTAGAATTGAGAGAATTCAAAAAATTTTCTTTAAATATGCCCTTCGGCCGTTAAACTTTTCGGAGCCGATTCCTTGGACGTCTTTTAAGAAGTCTTTGGAAAATCGTAGATCTATACTGTGCTTGTCATTCACGTATAATATTATTAATGGCTACATTGATTGCCCATATTTGTTGGAAAGGATTCGATTTAATGCTCCCCAGAGATCTCCCAGAAATGCTATACTAAAAACATTACAATGTAAAAACTCTGGCTAAATTAAGCATACAAAATAGCTAAACGATTATTTTCAAATACAACAAGTAAGGAAGGTTAAGTTCGGGTGTAACCGAACATTACATACTCAGTTGAGAGCTATGGTGACAAAATAAAGGAAAATCACCATGTAGGAGAATGAACCTATGGTAACCCTGGAATGTGTTTGTATGACATGTCTATCAAATGAAAGGGACTAAAGAGTATTTTATGAGGGCGTGGGCCATAGTTCTATAGGTGGACGCCATTTAGGGATATCGCCATAAAGGTGGATCAGGGTTGACTCTAGAATTTGTTTGCACGATATGGGTATCAAATGAAAGGTGTTAATGAATATTTTAAGGGGAGTAATCCTTAGTTCCATAGGTGGACGCCGTCTCGAGATATCGCCATAAAGGTGGACCAGGGGTGACCCTAGAACTTGTTTGTACGATATGGGTATCAAATTAAAGGTATTAATGAGGGTTTTAAAAGGGAGTGGTGGTAGTAGTATAGGTGGTCGCCTTTTCAGAGATATCGCCATAAAGGTGGACCAGGGGTGACTCTAGAATGCATTTGTACAATATGGGTATCAAACGAAAGGTGTTAATGAGTATTTTAAAAGGGAGTGGGCCTTAGTTCTATAGGTGGAAGCCGTTTCGAAATATCGCCATAAAGGTGGACCAGGGGTGACCCTAGAATTTGTTTGTACGATATGGGTATCAAATTAAAGGTATTAATGAGGGTTTTAAAAGGGAGTGGTGGTAGTTGTATAGGTGGTCGCCTTTTCGAGATATCGCCATAAAGGTGGACCAGGGGTGACTCTAGAATGCGTTTGTACAATATGGGTATCAAACGAAAGGTGTTAATGAGTATTTTAAAAGGGAGTGGGCCTTAGTTCTATAGGTGGAAGCCGTTTCGAAATATCGCCATAAAGGTGGACCAGGGGTGACCCTAGAATGTGTTTGTACGATATGGGTATCAAAATTAAAGGTATTAATGAGGGTTTTAAAAGGGAGTGGTGGTAGTTGTATAGGTGGTCGCCTTTTCGAGATATCGCCATAAAGGTGGACCAGGGGTGACTCTAGAATGCGTTTGTACAATATGGGTATCAAACGAAAGGTGTTAATGAGTATTTTAAAAGGGAGTGGGCCTTAGTTCTATAGGTGGAAGCCGTTTCGAAATATCGCCATAAAGGTGGACCAGGGGTGACCCTAGAATGTGTTTGTACGATATGGGTATCAAAATTAAAGGTATTAATGAGGGTTTTAAAAGGGAGTGGTGGTAGTAGTATAGGTGGTCGCCTTTTCAGAGATATCGCCATAAAGGTGGACCAGGGGTGACTCTAGAATGCGTTTGTACAATATGGGTATCAAACGAAAGGTGTTAATGAGTATTTTAAAAGGGAGTGGGCCTTAGTTCTATAGGTGGAAGCCGTTTCGAAATATCGCCATAAAGGTGGACCAGGGGTGACTCTAGAATGTGTTTGTACAATATGGGTATAAAAGAAAGGTGTTAATGAGTATTTTAAAAGGGAGTGGGCCTTAGTTCTATAGGTGGACGCCTTTTCGAGGTATCGCAACTTAGACTTTGTTTGTACGATATGGGTATCAAATGAAAGGTGTTAATGAGTATTTTTAAAAGGGAGTGGGTCTTCGTTCTATAGGTGGTCGCTTTTTCCAGATATCGCCATAAAGGTGGACCAGGGGTGACTCTAGAATATGTTTGTACGATATGGGTATCAAATGAAAGGTGTTAATGAGTATTTTAAAAGGGCGTGAGGCTTAGTTCTATAGGTGGACGCCTTTTCGAGATATCGCCATAAAGGTGGACCAGGGGTGCCTCTAGAATGTGTTTGTACAATATTGGTATCAAATTAAAGGTATTAATGAGAGTTTTAAAAGGGAGTAGTGGTAGTTGTATATGTGAAGGCGTTTTCCAGATATCGACCAAAATGTGGACCAGGGTGACCCAGAACATCATCTGTTGGATACCGCTAATTTGTTTATATATGTAATACCTGCCAAGATTTCAAGGGTTTTTTATTTCGCACTGCAGAACTTTTTCATTTTCTTCTACAACCATTTTACAAAGTTTTTTCTAAAGTTATATTTCGCGTCAATAAACCAATCCAATTACCATGTTTCATCCCTTTTTTCGTATTTGGTATAGAATTATGGCGTTTTTTTTCATTTTTCGTAATTTTCGATATCGAAAAAGTGGGCGTGGTCATAGTCGGATTTCGTTCATTTTTTATACCAAGATAAAGTGAGTTCAGATAAGTAGGTGGGCTAAGTTTAGTAAAGATATATCGTTGTTTGCTCAAGTTATTGTGTTAACGGCCGAGCGGAAGGACAGACGGACGACTGTGTATAAAAACTGGTTGTGGCTTTAACCGATTTCGCACATTTTCACAGAAAACAGTTAGCGTCATAAAATCTATGCCACTACCAAATTTCAAAAGGATTGGTAAATTTTTGCTCGACTTATGGCATTAAAAGTATCCTAGACAAATTAAATGAAAAAGGGCGGAACCACGCCCATTTTGAAATTTTCTTTTATTTTTGTATTTTGTTGCACCATATCATTACTGAATGTTGACATAATTTACTTATATACTGTAAAGATATTAAATTTTTTGTTAAAATTTTACTTTAAAAAAAATTTTTTTTTAAAAGTGGGCGTGGTCCTTCTCCGATTTTACTAATTTTTATTAAGCGTACATATAGTAATAGGAGTAACGTTCCTGCCAAATTTCATCATGAGATCTTCAACGACTGCCAAATTACAGCTTGCAAAATTTTAAATTACCTTCTTTTAAAAGTGGGCGGTGCCACGCCCATTGTCCAAAATTTTACTAATTTTCTATTCTAAGTCATAAGTTCAACCCACCTACCAAGTTTCATCGCTTTATCTGTCTTTGGTAATGAATTATCGCACTTTTTCGGTTTTTCGAAATTTTCGATATCGAAAAAGTGGGCGTGGTTATAGTCCGATATCGTTCATTTTAAATAGCGATCTCAGATGAGTGCTCAGGAACCTACATACCAAAGTTCATCAAGATACCTCAAAATTTACTCAAGTTATCGTGTTAACGGACGGACGGACGGAGGGACGGACATGGCTCAATCAAATTTTGTTTCGATCCTGATGATTTTGATATATGGAAGTCTATATCTATCTCGATTCCTTTATACCTGTACAACCAACCGTTATCCAATCAAACTTAATATACTCTGTGAGCTCTACTCAACTGAGTATAAAAATGTTTTTCTTTATAAAAAGCCAAATAAACGTTTATTTAAAGAAGGGTGAAATAATGTATATTTTGAATGTTTATAATATATTATTGTAACGAATTTACTGAAATTCCGCTTATTTGCAACCTTCTACTAACGTTCGTATCGCTAAACTGTTGAATAAATAACTCCAATATTCAGTAATGCAAAACAGTCTTTATTAGAGTACTTCACAATAACACTTATACTTTGCAACCAATAGCGTGCTTAAATCAAACTGATTGGTCGCGCCTCAGCTGGTGCTGCTTTTATACTCTTCGGTTTCCTCGTTGGCATATTTCTGGTTGTTTCTATATCTAGCATTTACTAGTTCGCTGAAGATTGCATACTTTTGTGAGTATCTCAGAAATATGCATGTGTATGTGTGAGAACTACTTTGCTGATGACTGCATACTTTTGTGAGACTCTCCGTTGATGTATGTGCATATGCGTAGACATAATGATTGATTTGTTTATGTAGATACAAGTGGCTGCTTAGTATCGGCTTAGAGATGATAGTATCCCTTAGTGTTGCTTATATTCGTCACATTATGAAATAAACAAACAAACACAGCTCGAACTTAAGTGGGATGACATAGTTAATCAAGATCTTGTTCAAAGTGTTAATGAGGCCTTCATTTGTTTAATTTTTTTAAATTTAAATGTCAGTTCATCTTCCACGTATTCATAAAATTGAATGAGTTTTAGACGGCTTCTATAGGAATATAGAAATCGAGTTTACATTCATTCAAATAAAACTACCTTACTACCCACTACCCATAATATTCTTAAAATAAATTGGAATTTTGGAATGTTCTTGCGAGCGTGTTTAACGGTTCCAACCACGATAAAAATGACTTTCTAATTATTAGTAGCCTTAAGTATATTGGCCTAGATAAATCATACTTAGGTCGGGGTCTAAACAAGTTTTATACACAGCGTTTACTTGTACAAAAGAGTATAGTAACTTCGATTAGATAACTTTTGAAGGTAATCGCAGAAAGGAGACAGATTTAGACTTCCTGATATCAAAATTATCAGCATCGAAAAAGACTGTGAACAGGATAGCTTAAGTAGCTATTTGATATCTCAATGAAATTTTGTGTTTTAGCTTATCTCTATCAGAGTGAATTAGAATTGAAAATGGTCGCACCCAGGGAAAAAAGCATGACATTCTGCCATTATTAAATATTTACGTATTAGTTTTAGGTATTTCCATACTATTTAGCAGAATAAATATGTATTTTTTTAATTTAAGGTGTTTGGTATTCAAACTTGCAGCTTCTCATATTCAAATAAAGGAAACTTAAAATGAATAGGAACGTATTTAATTTTTCATCCGGCAAACCTGTCGACGACCACGCCCTTTTTTTTTAATAAAGTAACTTATTTATAAAAAAATTATTTGCAATATACGCCGTGTTTTTTTACATGTGTATATATCTACATTCGCATCTAAAAACAAAGCTCATCGACAATTGCTCATAGTACTGAGTAGTGTACGGAGATACAGTGGAGACACAAACCGTTTCTTCATGTTAAGCTAACATGCATTTGGGGAAACATGGTGAATCGCAAGACGTTTTATGCAAATGGATCGTAATCAGTGGATCACAAAAAACGCCTTCTCGTTGATATGTTGGTTTAAAAAGACTATTTCCATCGCTTTTTAAGTTTAAAGTACACAATCTAATCTAAAGTACACAAAGCTATTTATATATAAATAGCTTATGTCCGTGGGTTTTACCCCACGTTTCTATAAAAATATGCAGGCTACGCGTAACTGGCCATGGGTAAAACATGAGTTGGTAAGATTGCCTTCTGCTACAGCTAACGACTGTTGCTGTATGATATAATCATATTTGTAACAGGATTCCCCTCGCGTAGGTGAGGTTGAAAATTGAGTTGCAGAAACTCTGAAGCTATAAAGGTTTGCATTGCGCTCATCAATCCCTTGATTCGCATCATCTAATGATTTTCGTTGAGCTTCATTGATAGGGATAGGAAATTTGAGGCGTCGAGGAGAATCGAAGTAACGAAGCATAAATATTATGGGCCATTTTTTAAGGATCAATCGATGAGGGAGAAATTTCTGATAGCTCAAAAGAGCTAACAAACTCAATCGGATATGCATAGCTTGAGACTCTTCCACGACTGTGTTAATAGAGTTATAAGTAGTCTTGGTTCTATTGATATTAACATCCTCATTTTAAGGTGACAAAAATGCCTTTTCTCAAAACCATTTTTAGTTTGTAAAGATAGATTCAACATTTGGAAGCTATTACAGCTTCAGGTGATGTCATAATTTCTCAAAAACTTGCAGGAAGTTGTTCAGCAAAAGCTGCTGCTGAAGTGTGTCCGCCAAAATGCCCTCTCATATTTCTAAAGAGAGTTAATTTTTGTACGTAAAGCCGTCTATAGACGAAAAAGCACGTATTAACTTCAACTGCGGCTGTTCCAGCAAGTAATAGGAAAGCACCACCTTTCGGATGATCATTACACCTTAAATTCTTAAGGGTTCGGTCTAAAACTTGCAGCGACACACATCACACACCCTCACTTTGGCCTGACCCTTTGCTTATGTTGCACATCGGTGTATCAGATGTTTGCAGATAGTAGTCATTTAAATGCGGAGTTGTACGTCCACCACACAAAGGGTATCCGCGGTATCTGAGAAAGCAACTGCCATAGTGATTTCTTTTTTTGCTCTTACATCAATTAATATCAAATTAAACAGAAATGTTTTTTCCGGTTCCTCCAGGCGTATCCAAAAATACCAACCCCAAAGATAACATAAAAGAATACTAAAGGAATAACAGCCAAACCCAAATCTGCAATCAATCCTTACGTGTTGAAATAACCTAAGTTTTTAAGGCAGCCATAGTTCTGAAAGTCCCATTTTTCTTGTTTTTTTTCAATTCCATATATTACTGGTGCTGTTAGGACTCAACGCCATATAGCTCCTTACCAATTTTCATTATTACATTTGTATGGGAGGTGCCACGCCCCTTCTTACTCACCCCTTTATTTTCTTAGTTGTGTTAGGGATTGATCCAATTTAACTCTTTACTGGATTTCAATGTTCTTGCAAGAATACTTCCAGAGTTATGCTGTATCAAACATTCCATTTTTATGGTAGGTGACACCTCCTTTTTATACCTTTCACGAACATGAAATGGTATATTAACTTCGGTCCGATGTTTGTAACGTTGAGAAATATAGAAGATAGACTCACCATTAAGTATACCGAATTGATGAGGGGGACGAACTGAGTTGATATAGCCATGTCCGTATGTCCGTCCGTCTGTCTGTTTGAACGCAAACTTGTCCCTTAAATTTTGAGATATCTCAATGAAATTTGGCTCAAGGATATGTTTTTGTATTATATTGGACATTTGTCGGATCCGGTACGATCGGACCACTATAACATATATCTCCCATACAACCGATCGTTCAGATAAGACGATTTTGCTCATTCCTGCCGCAATATAGAAAGTATAAACGTGAAACTCGGTGATATATAATCTAATATATTTTAGAAGATATCCTGAAAAAATCACTTTGATCGAAGCTATATATAGTTATATCCCATACAACCGATCGTTCAGATAGAAAGATTTTTTGCAATTTCTCCCTTAATTTCCAATATAAACACGTTAAACTTGGTGATATTTATTCTAATATATCATAGAAGATTTCATGAAAAAATCATTTCGATCGAGCTATATATAATATATATCCCATACAACCGATCGTTCAGATAGAAAGGTTTTTAGCCATTTCTCTCTTAATTTCCAATATAAAAACGTTAAACTTGGTGATATTTATTCTAATATATCATAGAAGATTTCCTGAAAAAATCACTTTGATCGCAGCTATATGTATATAGTATATACCTATCCCATACAACCGATCGTTCAGATAAGGGGGTTTTTGCCATTTTTTATTTTATATTTATCTTAAAAATCGTTTAGGTATGTACATCTGTTCGCTATATATTTCTTATCTTATACATCATTATTTGGAGATTACGAATGGGATAAGATTATTGTTCAGCCCCATTCATGAAAGGTATGAAGTCTTCGGCACAGCCGAAGACAGTCCCGTCCTTACTTGTTTAAATTGCAGTTATGTTTAGCCTATGACCATCTTTGGAAGGTTTCTAGTAGGTGATTCAAATTTACTTGTGATCGGCCGATCCGTTCAGGGCGCAACCCGATTTATATGTACATAAAAACGTTCATAATTTTAACTTTATATATATATAACAGCCAAACAACTTTTTAGTCAAACTTTAGCTGTTATAATAACCTGAGTTTGTACGGCAGCCATAGTTATGCAAAATTCCATTTGTAGGGAAGGTGCCACGCCCCCTTTCCCCCAATTCCACGTTTTACTGGTGGTGTTAGACCTTAACTTCATATACCTCCTTACCAATTTTCACTATCCTACCATTACTACATCCAGAGATATGCAGCATGATAAAATCCATTTATATGGGAGGTGCCACGCACTCCTTCTCCCCCACCCCACATTTTTTGGAGGTGTTAGGGATTGATATCATATAACTCCTTGCTGTATTTCAATATTCTAGCATGAATACCATCAGAGTTATGTAGTACCAAATATTCATTTTGCATGGGAGGTGCCACGCTCCTTTTATATATCGATATTATTTTTAGTCTATGACCATCCTTGGAAGGTTTCTAGTGGGTTGTGCAAATTTGGTTGTTATCGGTCTATCCGTTTAGGGCGCAATCCGATCTATGCCTACATACATACATAATTTGAATTTTATATATATAG
>JARSSU010043756.1:0-24173 GCA_029619165.1 Eurosta solidaginis
CCCCCCTTTTTTTACAGAGCCCCGCATCAGAGATACATAGTCGGTATTCATAAGTCAAGAAAAACTTTGTAAAAATGGTTGTGA
Source organism: Eurosta solidaginis (assembly GCA_029619165.1). NCBI lineage: Eukaryota > Metazoa > Arthropoda > Insecta > Diptera > Tephritidae > Eurosta > Eurosta solidaginis. The sequence goes on from JARSSU010043756.1 coordinate 85, forward strand.
CACCTACCATATAAGTAGAGAAAATCGAAAAAAAGTTCGGAAGGAGTGAAAAAAGAACCCTGAAGCGTGCAGGTATTTACATTATATAAATAAAATTAGCGGTATCCAACGATGATGTTATGGGGATCACCCTGGTATACACAGTTGTGGTCGATGAGTCTGGAAAACGCCTTCACATATGTACAACTAGCCGCGGAGTCTAAACCAACTCCCTTTTAACTTAGGCTCAGGTTCATTAATACTGTTTCAGTTTTCATACCCATATCGTACTAAACACATTCTACTGACGTGACTATCTCTCTGGTCCCCTTATATGGCGCATATCTATCGAGAAAGGACGCTCACGTATAGACTAAGCCCCACTCTCTGCGCCTTTGAAATCACATATATCTCATGAACACCTATTCGATTGTGATACCATAGTGTACAACAATAGTCTAGAGTCACCCTGGTCCATCTTTATACTGCGACACCTCGAAACTGCGGCGTCACCTATAGAACTATAAACCACCACGCCCTTTTAACAATACTCATTACACCTTAAATCGTTTATGATACCCATGTGATATCTACAACTTAAATTCTAGAGTCAGCCGCTGGTCGCCGAAGCCGATACATGGCGATATCTCGTAAAGTGAGGCATACACACCTATCATGTCTAAAGCGCTACCACCGACATACACCATTTTAAGCACTCATTAATACCTTAAATTTGATACCATATCGTACAAACACATATCTAGTATGTCACCCTGGTATCCACCTTTATATGACTGATATATTTTCGAGACGGCGTCCAACTATAGCAGCTATCTCAAGGCCACACGGTCCCTTTTAAGATACTCATTAACGGACATTGTACAACAATTCTAGGGTCACGGCATCCTACGCTGGTATCACCTCTTATGATGACATACATCTCGAAAGCACTTGGCGTCTTAACCTATGGAACAACTAAGCGGACTACTCCTCTAAAATAAATACTAAAATACTCATTAACTACCTTTACATATATTAGATTACAGTCTAGCCCATTATCGTACTAATTCACATAACAAATTACTAGTAGTCAACCCTAAGATCCACCATTTATGGCGATATCCAACTAAAATGGACGTCCACACATATGAGAACTGATGCGTCGTTCACTCTCCCTCAGTATACTCTATAATACTACTACATAATGGTCCTTTCATTGATGCATCGATGATACCTACAAACACATTCCAGCGGTGTTCTCCCGATTCGTTCGATTCCTTCCTACCTGGCTATTTACTCTCCTATAGTTGTCACCATAGCTGAGACGCTACAACTGAGTATGTAAATGTTCGGTTACATACACCCGAACATAACCTCCTTATACACTAGCTGTTTGTCTTACTTTGGTCTTATTACATGTTTTAGTAGTGTGATTAAATGTCTTCAGTCAACGATACTTCACTACAATAACATAGTATAAATACTTTTGATCATAAATCTAATGTTTTTATCGAGAAAACAAGAACTCGGCTTCTAGCGAGATTCTTGAATCTCGAAGTACTCGGTGTTTAAGCTTTAGTGATTCGACAGGCGAATAGTTTTGTTTGAAATACTAATTATATTATATGTTATTTTAGTGGACTGTGTGTTATTTTAGAGAAAGGTCGCTATGCATCTGGTTGCACCTTGTATGTTTTCATTGCGTGCGAGCACTGTGGGCATTAAGGTATTGGCTGCGGGTTGAGTCACCTTGATTTGCTATGTGTTTGGAATATTTCATTAAACAGTTGAGACTTATCAGCGCACTCAATGGTTATGAAAAAAGAAAAAATGCTCATAGTTCAAGTCACTTAAACACTCGTACTTGCTCGCGAGCTTCTTGATATTTAATTAATGCTGCTGTGCAGTACTGTACGCATTTTGGTGTTTTTAATGTGGTATTGCAGAATTTTTCGCTTGTGCTGACGCTCGCGAGCTTATGAGTATTTCGAGATGTCGAGAATTCACTACAAGGCGAGTCTCGCGAGAAAATCTCTTCTCGAAATAGTTCGAGAAATCGTAAGCTCTTACTTCATAGCCCATGAACACTCACACAAAATTTCATCAAAATCAGATCTTGTACACGTACACTAGAGTACCCGCAGACTTTGTCTGCCCGAAAATTGGTTTGCCTAAATTTAGAAACGAAGACTCTCTTCCCTCTTCATCATATATCCCATTTTCTTTTCAAATATCTTCTATTTTCTTATAATATGTCCATTCCTTTGTCTGCCTTACTACTTCTACTCCGCTAAAGTTACATTCCCTTCCTAATCCCAGTCCTAGTCCAACTCCTACTACTCCCCATTTTCCTTTCCCGATTTCATCGAAATTTCCTCTAATATGGAAATTCCCATTCCCACTCCCAGTCCAAGTCCCACTTCTACTACTCCCCCATTCCCTTCCCTCTCTTATCCTAAATTTTCTCTAATATGGAAGCTCTATCACGAATACCCGCTGCAACTGGCTGACCGATTTCAATATCTTTGTTTGTTGTTGTTCCTTATCCCTCTTTGAGGCGGGCTAAATTAAGATTGATTAAGATTAAGCAAAAACTATTTGTTCAACATTTCATTGTGCTCTTTTATGTTGAGCTCTTTTGTCTTACTCCGTAGATTATGTTCAGGAGTCATAAGAAGACATCCCGCGGTAGTTCTAAATGCAGCATTTTTTCAGATATGTAGCCTTTTGTAGTGTGTTTTTTACAGACTGGCGACGCGTAGCACGAAAACGACCGGTCAATTGCTTTGTAAATTGTTAGCAGCGCTCTTTATCTTTTCACCAAATACTGCCGGCAAGCGACTTGAGGAGCTTTAGCTTTCTACTTAGAGTATTATCGAACGTTACTTATTCGTCTATTGAAGCGTCAGGCGAGGTTGCCATTATCGTGCAGTCGTTGGCATAGGAAATGATGGTTTCCCCTTCTGGTAGGGAAGGGAGCTTTCATTTATGGAAGTTAAACAGAAGTGTGGATAGCACACCACCCTGTTGCATCCTTTATTAAATTCTCCTAGGTTTGAGGTTTCGTTCCCAAGTCAAACGGATGCTTTTGACAGGTCAAAAACCTTTGGGGAGTGTCTTTATCGTTAATACAACAACAGGTTACAGTTGTTTGCTAAGCTCTCAAATATTTCCCTTAAATTAAGCACAAGGGTTGTTGCAAACATTCGCATTCGATAACGCGCAGCTCCGTACTAATTTTCACACTCTCATCCACTTTGGCTTAAGAAAAAAATTTTAGCATTATGACCATCGTATTGCTTCATTTCTTAAAAATAACCATTCGAGATTATTTTAAGGACCATACAGGAACTATCTCTATTGTTTCGGGATTGCTTCGGGACTATCTCCGAATAATAAGTGAATCAACTTGGAGCTGTTTTATCGCCTTTTAGAGATGTGGGGGACTATCTTAAAGTAACTTCGGACTATTTCGGGATTTTTCGGAAACATTTCGTAAACAAAAAATTGTGTTTCCATCATTTTGGAAGTATTTCTGGATCATTTTGGGAATGATTATTGATTCGAGATCATTAAATCGATGTTCTTGGGGTCGTTTCGGGACTTTATCATATAATGTCTTAAGTGACAAAAGACTTGCCCACCTTTGGCGTGACCTGTGGCATAAAAGTCGGAAAGACTTAATATGGGATATCCTTTTCTCTCACTTCCTTTTAAGAAATGAAGCAATACGATGGGTCATAATGCTAAAATTTGTTTCTTCATCCAAAGTGGATGAGAGTGTTAAAATTAGTACAGAGCTGCGCGTTATCGAATGCGAATGTTTGCAACAACCCTTGTGCTTAATTGAAGGGAAATATTTGAGAGCTTAGAAAACAAAAAAATTAATTAGTAAAGCGTGACATCGTGAATATTTTGCTACATAATACACTTACTTTTTAGGTTTGTAGATAATTGACAGAACGAGTTATTTATAGGGCATTGCCAATAGGAAGGGAAAATTTAGTTTCAGCGCATTTCACTCCAAACTGATGATTTCTATGGAAAATTTAGAAACAATCAATGATGACTTTGACAACATACGAAAAGCAATATTATGTTTACAAAACAACAAACCCACTGGCAAGGCGCATGCATCAGCTAAAGCATGGTATTCTTGAACGAGTGCAAGCAATATGACTCTCCTCTGGGTGTACTCGAGAGAATTTGTTGTTCAAAATATTGATGCATCTCAAGGCAGTAGCGACCACGAGTACGGGAGGAACATTTTTGATGAGCTAACAAGCTAGATCACAATCAGAACACAGCAACTAATTTGGCCAGGCCATGTTATGCGAATTAGTGTAGGTACCCTATAGCAAATCGCACTAGTTCCGAACTTGCGAACAACAATCACATGACGGTATTAGTTCTAACTCTGCCCCTGGAAGTGATTTCAATTGACTCTTAAAACATTGTAATATCCTTTGAAATGTCAAAGGAATAAATATTGTGTAGTTAGGTGCCATTTCTTATTTTTTTCATATTTCGATCTAAAAATTGTCATTGCTATCAAAATATGTGACTCGGAATCATGAAAGGGACCTATTGTGCGAAAATACCGTTTTTCACTTTTTGAGTGATTGTTATAGTAAATTTAGCGCTCTTTCCGCAGTTTTCTATCTCTTTTAGTTTTTTCAAATCGCATTTTAAGTTCAAGTGAAAAGTTAACAAGAAAGGAGGCTAAGTTCGGGTGTAACCGAACATTACATACTCAGCTGAGAGCTTTGGAGACAAAATGAGGGAAAATCACCATTTAGCAAAATGAACCTAGGATAACCCTGGAATGTGTTTGTACAACATGGGTTTCAAATGGAAGGTATTGAAGAGTATTTTACAAGGGAGTGCGCCATAGTTGTAAAGGTGGGCGCCATTTCGGGATATCCCCATAACGGTGGACCAGGGGTGACTCTAGAATAAGTTTGTACGATATGGATATCAAATGAAAGGTGTAAATGAGTATTTTAAAAGGGAGGGAGTGAGCTTTAGTTCTATGGGTGGACGCCTTTTCGAGATATCGCCACAAAGGTGGACCAGAGGTGACTCTAGAATGTGTTTGTACGATATGGGTATCAAATGAAAGGTGTTAATCAGTATTTTAAAAGGGAGCGGACCTTAGTTCTATAGGTGGAAGCCTTTTAGAGATATCGCCATAAAGGTGTACGACGGGTGACTCTAAAATGTGTTTGTACGATATGGGTGTCAAGTTAAAGATATTAATGAGGGTTTTAAAGGGATTGGCCCTTAGTTGTATATGTGAAGGCGTTTTCGAGATATCGACCAAAATGTGGACCAGGGTGACCAGGACATCATCTGTCGGGTACCGCTAATTTATTTATATATATAATACCACGAACAGTATTCCTGCCATGATTCCAAGGGCTTTTGATTTCACTCTGCAGAACTTTTCATTTTATTCTACTTAATATGGTAGGTCTCACACCCATTTTTCAAAGTTTTTTCTAAAGTTATATTTTGCGTCAATAAACTAATCCAATTATCATGTTTCATCTATTTTTTCATATTTGGTACAGAATTATAGCATTTTTTTCATTTTCCGTAACTTTCGATATCGAAAAAGAGGGCGTGGTCATAGTCGGATTTCGGCTATTTTTATACCAAGATAAAGTGAGTTCAGATAAGTACGTGAACTAAGTTTGGTAAAGATATATCGACTTTTGCTCAAGATATCGTGTTAACGGCCGATCGCAAGGACGAACGGTCGACTGTGTATAAAAACTGGGCGTGGCTCCAACCGATTACGCTCATTTTCACAGAAAACAATTATCGTCATATCTATGCACCTACCAAATTTCACAAGGATTGGAAAATTTTTGTTCGACTTGTGGCATTAAAAGTATTCTACAAATCTACATGGCACACAAATCAATATAAAGACAGAATGTCTCAATTGTGTTGTTAGTGTAGAAATGAGAAAACCTGAATTAAGCATGAAAACAAATACCAGCAGGATGGCCTAGTGGTTAAAGGCTACTGCAGTTTCACCATGTGATTCACGGTTCGAATCCCGGTGAAACCTTTGATAACATTACAAAATTGCCTGATGACGATTATGTTGGCGGTTTTCGAAATGGGTCCATCGCAATATGCCAGTAAATGTTTCTTTTTTTCAGTTTCTCTTAGAAAAAACATAATAATTGAAATTCAAGTGGGAGTCGAACCCGATATCCTACGATAGTTGAGATGGTTATAAACGCATTCAGCTACGTCATGCCTTAGTTGTTGTAAAGTTTTTCCCAATTGCCTTCTTTTTGCATATTTTAATCTTTTACACATCGCATACTTCGTATGCAATTATGTGTTAAAGCTATGCTTCGTACGGCGGTTTTCAAGGAACTTTGGTTTTGTTGCTGTTTTTGTTCTATTTATAGAACTACAACGAATTAACCAATTTTGTCTGTTTGTATGATTTAATAATCGGGGATTGCCCGTATTGCTTTTTTTTTAAATGTATGAAAAAACAAGTAAGGAAGGTTAAGTTCGGGTGTAACCGAACATTACATACTCAGTTGAGAGCTATGGTGACAACATAAGGGAAAATAACCATGTAGGAAAATGAACCGAGGGAAACCTTGGAATGTGTTTGTATGACATGCGTATCAAATGAAAGGCATTAAAGAGTCTTTTATGAGGGAGTGGGCCATAGTTCTATAGGTGGACGCCATTTAGGGATATAGCCATAAAGGTGGATCAGGGTTGACTCTAGAATGCGTTTGTACGATATGGGTATCAAATGAAAGGTGTTAATGAGTATTTTAAAAGGGAGTAATCCCTAGTTCCATAGGTGGACGCCGTTTCGAGATATCGCCATAAAGGTGGACCAGGGGTGACCCTAGATTTGTTTGTACAATATGGGCATCAAACGAATGGTGTTAATGAGTATTTTAAAAGGGAGTGGGCCTTAGTTCTATAGGTGGATGCCGTTTCGAAATATCGCCATAAAAGTGGACCAGGGGTGACTCTAGAATATGTTTGTACGATATGGGTATCAAATGAAAGGTGTTAATGAGTATTTGAAAAGGGAGTAATCCTTAGTTCCATAGGTGGACGCCGTTTCGAGATATCACCATAAAGGTGGACCAGGGGTGACCCTAGAATTTGTTTGTACAATATTGGTATCAAAAGAAAGGTGTTAATGAGTATTTTAAAAGGGAGTAGTCCTTAGTTCCATAGGTGGACGCCGTTTCGAGATATCGCCATAAAGGTGGGCCAGGGGTGACTCTAGAATTCGTTTGTGCAATATGGGTATCAAACGAAAGGAGTTAATGAGTATTTTAAAAGGGAGTGGGCCTTAGTTCTATAGGTGGACGCCTTTTCGAGGTATCGCAATAAAGGTGGACCAGGGGTGACTCTAGACTTTGTTTGTGCGATATGGGTATCAAATGAAAGGTGTTAATGAGTATTTTTAAAAGGGAGTGGGCCTTCGTTCTATAGGTATTCGCCTTTTCGAGATATCGCCATAAAGGTGGACCAGGGGTGACTTTAGAATATGTTTGTACGATATGGGTATCAAATGAAAGGTGTTAATGAGTATTTTAAAAAGGCGTGGGGCTTAGTTCTATAGGTGAACGCCTTTCCGAGATATCGCAATAAAGGTGGACCAGGGGTGACTCTAGACTTTGTTTGTGCGATATGGGTATCAAATGAAAGGTGTTAATGAGTATTTTTAAAAGGGAGTGGGCCTTCGTTCTATAGGTGTTCGCCTTTTCGAGATATCGCCATAAAAGTGGACCAGGGGTGACTTTAGAATATGTTTGTACGATATGGGTATCAAATGAAAGGTGTTAATGAGTATTTTAAAAGGGCGTGGGGCTTAGTTCTATAGGTGAACGCCTTTTCGAGATATCGCAATAAAGGTGGACCAGGGGTGACTCTAGACTTTGTTTGTGCGATATGGGTATCAAATGAAAGGTGTTAATGAGTATTTTTAAAAGGGAGTGGGCCTTCGTTCTATAGGTGTTCGCCTTTTCGAGATATCGCCATAAAGGTGGACCAGGGGTGACTTTAGAATATGTTTGTACGATATGGGTATCAAATGAAAGGTGTTAATGGGTATTTTAAAAGGGCGTGGGGCTTAGTTCTATAGGTGAACGCCTTTTCGAGATATCGCAATAAAGGTGGACCAGGGGTGACTCTAGACTTTGTTTGTGCGATATGGGTATCAAATGAAAGGTGTTAATGAGTATTTTTAAAAGGGAGTGGGCCTTAGTTCTATAGGTGGACGCCTTTTCGAGGTATCGCAATAAAGGTGGACCAGGGGTGACTCTAGACTTTGTTTGTGCGATATGGGTATCAAATGAAAGGTGTTAATGAGTATTTTTAAAAGGGAGTGGGCCTTCGTTCTATAGGTGTTCGCCTTTTCGAGATATCGCCATAAAGGTGGACTCTAGAATTCGTTTGTGCAATATGGGTATTAATGAGTATTTTGAAAGGGAGTGGGCCTTAGTTCTATAGGTGGACGCCTTTTCGAGGTATCGCAATAAAGGTGGACCAGGGGTGACTCTAGACTTTGTTTGTGCGATATGGGTATCAAATGAAAGGTGTTAATGAGTATTTTTAAAAGGGAGTGGACCTTCGTTCTATAGGTGTTCGCCTTTTCGAGATATCGCCATAAAGGTGGACCAGGGGTGACTCTAGAATGAGTTTGTACGATATGGGTATTAAATTAAAGGCATTAATGAGAGTTTTAAACGGGAGTGGTGGTAGTTGTATATGTGAAGGCGTTTTCCAGAAAAATGTGAACCAGGGTGACCCAGAACATTATCTGTTGGATACCGCTAATTTATTTATATATATAATACCTGCCAAGACTTTAAGGGTTTTTTATTTCGCCCTGCAGAACTTTTTCATTTTCTTCTACTTAATATGGTAGGTGTCACAACCATTTTATAAAGTTTTTTCTGAAGTTATATTTCGCGTCAATAAAACAATCCAATTACCTTACCATGTTTCATCCCTTTTTTCGTATTTGGTATAGAATTATGGCATTTTTTTCATTTTTCGTAATTTTCGATATCGAAAAAGTGGGCGTGGTCATAGTCGGATATCGTTCATTTTTCATACCAAGATAAAGTGAGTTCAAGTAAGCACGTGAACTAAGTTCATTAAAGATATGTTGATTTTTGCTCAAGTTATCGTGTTAACGGCCATGCGGAAGGAGAGGCGGACGACTGTGTATAAAAACTGGGCGTGGCATCAACCGATTCCGCCCATTTCACAGAAAAAAGTTAACGTCGTAAAATCTATGCCCCTACCAAATTTCAAAAGGATTGGTTAATTTTTGTTCGACTTATGGCCTTAAAAGTATCCTAGACAAATTAAATGAAAAAGGGCGGAGCCACCCCCATTTTGAAAATTTCTTTTATTTTTGTATTTTGTTGCACCACATCATTACTGGAGTTGAATGTTGACATGATTTACTTATATACAGTAAAGATATTAAATTTTTTGTTAAAATTTTAGTTTAAAAAATTTTTTTTTAAAAGTGGGCGTGGTCCTTCTCCGATTTTGCTAATTTTTATTAAGCGTACATATAGTAATAGGAGTAACGTTTCTGCCAAATTTCATCATGATATCTTCAACGACTGCCAAATTACAGCTTACAAAATTTTAAATTACCTTCTTTTAAAAGTGGGCGGTGCCAAGCCCATTGTCCAAAATTTTACTAATTTTCTATTCTGCGTCATAAGTTCAACTCATCTACCAAGTTTCGTCGCTTTATCTGTCTTTTGTAATGAATTATCGCACTTTTTCGGTTTTTCGAAATTTTCGATATCGAAAAAGTGGGCGTGGTTATAGTCCGATATCGTTCATTTTAAATAGCGATCTGAGATGAGTGCTCAGGAACCTACATACCAAATTTCATCAAGATACGTCAAAATTTACTCAAGTTATCGTGTTAACGGACGGACGGACGGACATGGCTCAATCAAATTTTTTTTCGATCCTGATTATTTTGATATATGGAAGTCTATATCTATCTCGATTCCTTTATATATGTACAACCAACCGTTATCCAATCAAACTTAATATACTCTGTGAGCTCTGCTCTACTGAGTATAATAATATTATTGACATACATATGTGTGAGAATTCGGGAGAAGTTTCGTACTTGTTAGGATAAATTGTTTATAAATATTTTTCGAAATACTTTGAGAGGAAAATGACTGCTTGAAAACTGATGCATTGGGAACCACTACTAGTTCACCCTCTATCTCTTTTACATGTTTTTCACTGGCGAACTTAACATGGCGGTAACCTTGGCGTTGGAAATTGTCCACGCTGCATTACCTTTTCTGTAGTTCGGAACTATATAAGAGAAAAAGTTCACAGTTTGTATGGAGGAAAAAAAATGTTTGAAATCAATGCGAGCTTCGAGAGACCTATAACTTGCACTTTGACATTCTAGATATTAACATTTTAGTTCTAAGAATCTAGTTTCTAGCTTGCCGTACTCAAATAGCGCTCGCAATATTCCACATGTTGTAAATCGGGTTTTTAAATATCTTTGAATATCCCGATCCCAGATTATTTTATCCTAAATAATATAACCTAATAGAGTTCAAAGTTTCAGGTGATATCAGAGTTATCGCGAAGTTCTTTAAAACTTAAAGGCGCAATTTCCAAGTTTGGAGCATTTTTCTAAATTCTCACAGTCCCTGGACAACCTTGACCTTTATGTTACATTCTCATAGAGTTCTGAAATAAATTCCTAGTTTAAGGAACCTAGCTCTACTTGATGTTACTCAAATAGCTGTCGCATGATTTCCCATGTTGAAAATGGACTTTCTTAATATCTCGATCCTTGTCTCATATAGAAAATTTTTTATGCTTAATTTTACGATGCTATTTTCAAAGTTTTAGGTCACTGAGTTATCAGGAAGTACCTTAAAACTCGAAAGCAAAATTTCCTAGTTCGGTCGTTTTTTAGAATTTTCACGACCCCTGACCGCCTAGCCAACATTGGTTTCCCTCAAGTGGCGATGTCACGCTTCGATGCGTGTTTCAAGTTTCAAGACTATAGCTTTACGGGAAGTTACTCAAAATTTGATTGCAAAATTCTCCAATTTTGTATTGAAATAAGCGGAAAAATATCAAACGAAGCTAAAATGAAGAAATTAAAATTAATAGTCAATTTTGTTTATTCTAACAGACTACCAAACTATTACAAACGAAATTTGAATTTTGTGTAGATTTCGGTATATAGGAAAACACGCGAAAGCAGTTGCTTATTCCTAAAAAAATTATCCACATCATTATATTCATCCTCACAAATTTACCTCTTACCATCTACATAATTTCAGCAACTTTCATAAAACCGAGCCATTAGTTTAATGTTTACGTTAACTGACAACAAGTAGCACACAAAAGGGCATTAACCACTTCTAAATACTAAATAAAATACGCCTCCTAAATACACAGGCAATCACAGATGTGATTGGTCCCGCAGATAAAAAAAAACGCTTGTTGTAAATAACAGTATACAAAATGGCCTTCTTCCTCTGCTTTCATATGCGAGTGCCAACACGAACTAGTTCTTAAAATTAATCGCTATCTCCCTAGACTTTCCGGTTTCTTCACTTCGTGGGACCTACTACTATCACCGACCAATTCACGGCAACTCTGTGTACGATGTAGAAGAAACAGATGACGCAAGTGTTGGACGTTCAACGCTACCGATCGCAATAGTATCTAAAGTGATAAGCCGCAACGAAATCAAGGCGCTTGTCAGCAGCAGTAGGGGAAAAGATAAAGTAAAGCTGCTAAGAACATAGAAAGCAATTGGCCTTTGGCTCATGTGCTACGCCTCGGTCGCCTGATCTGAAAAATGCACACTGGAAAGACTGCAGGCCTGCCGAAATGCTTCGATCAGAACTGTCGTGGGATGCTTTCTTATTATTCCAGACCATCATCTTTATAATGAGACAAATGAGCTCAACATAGAGTAGTATAATGATATGTTGAACAGACAGTTTTTGCTAAATTGTCACAAAAACAGACACCCCAGTAACAACTGCTTGATCTAGCGCCGCCTCTAATAGGGATAGAGAAGCATTTCCGCACTATGGTGAGATCTGACACCGCATACGCAGCCGTTTGATCCAATCAAGCATATGAAGGTCCTAGGCCTGATCTACACAGAATCGGTTAACACTTTTGCTATGTTGCACCGGTGAACCGCGTTACCCATATAAACTATCCAACCCTTGCAGGAGAAGAAAGCACACTACCAAAGGAGGCACGAGTCACTCTGCTCTTACATCGTGCTCTTACTTGACCAGAATCAACTCCGGCTTTCATTATGTATGTCCTGCATATGATGTGTGCTCACATTATACTAACCATCTTTTCAATTGTAATGTGGGACATACGCCTCTAACATCAACATCCCTCTGGTCCTAATGGAACTGCTAGTTTACTTGGACTCGCGTAAGAGAACTTTGATGACAATTTGAAAGTGCCTGCCCCATTGAATGGGGCCAAGTGTAGACATTAGTCGGGACTAGGAGGGCAGCAAAAGATGAGCCATGCGTTTATATATTCTACCAACTTTGGTTTTTTGAAATTGGTGAAAGTGTGGTTGTGTTGTAGCGATAGATACACTCCCCGAAGGTTGTGGGGAATTTTATCAATGTTGATGATCCTTTGTCAGATATAGATCCAGTACATTCCGGTAACAAGCACCAATAAGGTACAAACCCAACCACCTCGGGTACAATTTTATAGGACCACAATGAACCACCCCAAGGGATGCCAGCGCAATATATAGCTTTTCCAAATCCAATTGTCAACCTAACCTATACGTGGCGAATCCTGTTTCATTAACAGCCGAGGCTCTGGCAACTCCGAACTCCTCATGGATCCATAGGGTGGGAGTGCGGTATGGCCTACAAGATCGCATGTGGTCATAACAAATCGTTCCCGAGATGGTCGGGCTTGGTACTGGAACGTACCGGATCAGCATCTGGCAAAGGTCTATCAACAGCGATAACACTCCCCAAGGCGTTCGGGAAATGTCCTTATCGCTACAACGACAACAACAACCACACTGAACCTTCTAGGCCATCCCACCCCCACTTAATTCCATGAAAAACTTGGGGTCACCAGTGACTTGGCTGCTGAGCAAACTGGATTCGCGACGGGTAAGTGAGGAGTATGGATAGGTGGCCGGGTGCTTATGTTAGTATCGGCTGCTAATTGACGCAGTTGACAAGTCCTGACCTAACAATGTGAATGTTTGGCATGTTATACAAATTTCCTAACACACGTATGTGAGCGTAAGAGCACTGATATCGAGGCGATATGAACTGTGGCAGCTACTTTCGTTATGAGAGCTGGGCTCCTTACATTATTTTAGCACTTTCTGTGTGTCACTAACCTGACCTCTCCTTTTTGCTTCTCTTGCACTAAATCACTTTCATGTTAGCCCGTGAATTTCAGTACAAATTAGAGAAATTTCGCAATCCACTTTTGATAAATTTTCCTCGGAGTAAGAATTTTAAAACTGTAGGAAGCGTGCTTAAGCTGCAGTCCCGTCAATATATATATTGATAGTCAGACAGCGATGAAGGTAATAATCTCGCACAGCACTTCATTAAGAGGTATCCTAGAATACAAAGAAGCATCGAAGATACTTCGATCACTTCAGTGCATACATCTCTACTGGGTTCCAGGTCGGAAAGTGATAGACGTTAATGAAAAGGCCGATGAGTTGGCCTTTGATGAATTCGCAATAGATGTCTCAATCCGTTTGGGAGGAATCAAAAGGAGACATAAGTTGCATATGATCCATCAAGCAGAAGAGGCGTGGACAGAAGCGGGGGACTGCAAATTTCTAAGATCATGTGCAAAGCCTACGATGTTAGACTGATAAAGTGGCTCATATGGGCATACTAACTGGACACTGATTTCTGGCGCCACATGCTTATAATTAAGGCCTCATCAGTAGTAGCAGATGTAAGAAGTGCGAGATGCAGACAGTTGAATTATTTGCCAAGAGAACTGAGTTATTTTATAACAAAGGCCCTGGTTTTTGATAAAGTTTTTCAATTTGTTATTGAACAAACTTCTGGTTATTTTTAGTTTGGTTTAATTTAATTTGATTTATTGTAACTTATTGGCCCGTAATCATAGTCGAAATAAAATAGAGTTTTATTAGTTTAAACATGATTTTAAATTAGTTATCATTTCAAGTCTGTTATAGTCCACCTATTTTATCTCTAAAAAAGTATTTTAAATTTAAAATGACATGAGCCCAATATTAATTTTTTAAAATAGGTTTTAAGTAGGTGGTCTGCTGTCAAAAGTTGCGAGAAATTAAACAATTTACTATTTAAACGCGATGAACGAACAAGGAACTAATTTATTATACCTAGAATGCGTATTAAAATATTTGTGACGAAAATTACACAATCTTAAAATGTGCGATGGTTACTTGGCTCCACATATGGGAAATCTTTAATTAAGACTATTCCGCATTCTAAGATATTTGTAAATTTTGATATTTTAGTATCTTTTGGGGAAAAAGTAGCATCCTATACTGATTTTAGCATTAAATTTAGAAATAAATATTAAATGGAAGGAATTATTTATCACAGGCGTCGATTTTTAATACATGTCAAAAAATTTCGGGAGAGGTGTTAAATGACGCGTTTTAATTTCGGAAGCAATAATCCGAAGGCGGCAAAGTAATACTTGTACTCTGTCAAGATATTTTTTGCAAAAAAAAAGTTTAAGACTTTCATGTTGTTGATGTAATTTTGGTGATATTGTTGTACACAAAAAAGAATTAAATAAAAAGGCGTTTTGCGCTAATAGAATTTTCACAAGTTTCGCAGTCGTTTGAGGGTAATTATTCGGTTTTTTGTGAATATCTATTAATAAAAGAACAATTTCTTATTTCCGACTTCTAATTATTGAATTACATTACCGAATTCTTGAATTCAATTCTGCTGGGATTTCCTTTTGTGTCTTCTATTGCCCTTTACATTTGCCAATTCTTCTTAAAAGAAAGCGTGAAATAAAACACAGAATACAACAAGAATTAGCAACAAAAATTTTAAGAACTGCTTGGTACGGGCGCTGCTGAACTACTTCCCCCTTTGCATCATTTTGGCCGTTACATCTGTCTTAATTGGAAACAACTTTTCTTTACAACATTTTTACAAATTATATAAACTATTCAACATGAATACGAGTGTATGAGTGTTGCTTCCTTTGCTTTAAGGAGCCCAAAACCGCTTTAACTACTTATTCGTTTATGTTGCGATATTAAATAATTTTTTAAGAACGAAGTTAAGTAAATTTTCTTTAAATACGTATGTTCATGTTCAATTAAAAGATGGAGCACTCAATTTTAAATTTACGGCTGATAAAAAACGTTTGCTAATAACTTTTAAATAGAATTGATTTATAATTATCCGCCACCGGATTATGGTCAAAACGCGTTTTCAGGTACTCTTTGACAATTTTTGTGCTATTGTAAGAGTTTTTGTCAAGTAAAAAATTATCATTTTTTATACGTGGAGTCAAGTAACCACGGTTGTAAGGAACAGGGTGAACTTTTAAAATTTCTAAAAAAATTCTTCATAGCGCCAATCAATACCTTTTTTTCATGCCGATACCCTGGCCATGCTTATTTTAGCTGAAAACTGTGTTTAATATGTCTATGACAGACCAAAATTTTAAATCCCATTTTTAATTTAGGCAAGATTTTAACTAAAGAGTATTTTATTCAGCGACTATTATTACGGGCCATTATGTCTTAGTTTATTTAAATTTCGATCAACTATTATACAACTGCATTTGTTGGTTGTGCATCCTCATTATAATATTAATTGCTATGCAAAAACTTAAAAAAAATATTTGGCATTTCCCATAATAAAATTGCAAATAAAAAGCGTTTCAACGATGACATGGCGTATGAGTAATAGCAATTTTATATTAAAATACTACCACAGTTGTATAAAAAACGCATAATTGCGTTAAAAAATTAAATTGTTTTTGTTAAATTGCATTTTATTTTTTAAACTTTCACTGTCATAAAATCGTGTTGTAAT
Source organism: Eurosta solidaginis (assembly GCA_029619165.1). Taxonomy (NCBI): domain Eukaryota; kingdom Metazoa; phylum Arthropoda; class Insecta; order Diptera; family Tephritidae; genus Eurosta; species Eurosta solidaginis. The sequence goes on from JARSSU010043756.1 coordinate 16,182, forward strand.
TATTTCTAGAGCACTGACATCAGTAAAATATTTTTTTTTATATGTATATTTTTGTTCAAGTGATTAATATGAATAATAGTTCATGATTATAATTAATTTGAGGAACATGTCTTTGAAACTGTAACCCTTTTCACCCGCTTGCTACGTATGAATAGCACGACGCGTTTTATTAAACTGAAGCCATTTCTTGTTATGTTGCCTATTTCAAGGCAACTTTTCAGCATCCAACCCTGTCGCCGCGTACTCAACGTTAATGTATGTATGTATGTGTGCATTAGTGAAGAGTTTATGAATGAATCGCGCACAAATGCTTCCCTTACCCGAAGTGATTTTCGAGTTTCGTATTCTCGTCGTTTAAATTGCTAAAAGTAGCATTTACTTTAAAGAGAACTGCAAAGTTAACAGCGCGCTAAAAGTTTTAAAACTAAACTGCTTGCAAACATATTTGTATCATGTGTCATGTTAAAGATTTGTAGAACTCGTGTTTGAAGTGAGGGGAGTTTAAGAAATAATTGACGGCGGCTGTGCTTATTACCAACTATCTGCTACCCCTTTTTGCATGATTACCGATTTTAGAGTGACATTGTTTAATGTGTCAAGATAATTAGATCTAGTTGAATAAAGCTCATAAAGTATATTCACTTTGTTCGCATAACGGTAAACCGCAACGGGCTTGGCACCGCCTACATTGAAAAGAAGAAAAGCTGAAAGTTTCGGAAGCCAGAAGTCAAAAGCCGATCAAGATATCACGCTGAGATATGGCAAGGTGGTCGTCCTTACCGTTATCTATAAATCTTATAAAATAAAGTCGCTAAATGCCATGTATGCACATAACTTCACACAGAATGCTCCGATTTTAAAACAGTTTTTTGCATTTGAAAGCTTAGCTACGTGAGATGGTACAATTATTATAATTTTACGATATATATTATAGGGGCGTGGCAAATTGCCAAAATGTAGTAAAAAATCATAAAATTTTTGTTTACACAGCTATAACTCATAAATGGATGGATGGATTTAAAAAATTCTACTTTTCATTAAAACTTTGAAATATTTACCTTCGATCTGCATCAAAAAATAAACTTGATTACTTTCTTATATCAGCCAAATTATTTAAACAAAAGTAACATTTTTACCAAAAAATGTGTTTGTGTGGTTGTTCGCTGTGAACTGTCCGCGCTAATTGCTTTTGACTGAGGATGATCCGACACATACATACGTACATATACAGCATTCGCTGCGTTATTTAACTTCGGGCGTAGGTTTATAAGTATATATGGATGGACATCACTACATAGTATAAAACAAAGTCGCTTTTTCTGTCCCTACGTCCTTTTGAATGCTTAACCTTTAAAAATACGCAACGGATTTTGATGCGTTTTTTTTTAATAGATAAAGAGTGATTGAAGAGGAAGGAACGGATGAACATATTTGGTTGAAAATTTGTGGAGGGGTAGCTTAGAACCAGGAGACAGACATAGGATAATTTTCATCCCTTTCTGGCTAAGGTCTTGAGATCAAAACGTGGACCTGCGTAAACCTGGGATATGTTTGTACGGGTTTTTTTCGTACCCGCGGGTAACTAGGGTCTCGAGATATAAGCGAAAAGGTGGACGCGGGTACCCCTAGAATGTGTTCATATAACATGGATAACAAATGAAAGCTGTTGATGAGTGCTTTAGTACAGGGTAGTTTTCATACCTATTGGTGACTAGGGTCTCGAGATTGAGGCCAAAACGTGGACCCGGGTACCCCTAGAAAGTGTTAATACAATATGGATAAGAAATGAAAGCTGTTGATGAGTGCTTTAGTATAGGGTAGTTTTCATACCTATTTGTGAAGGGTCTCGAGATAAAGGCCAAAACGTGCATCAGGGTAACACTAGGATGTGTTTTTACATTATGGGTATCAAATTGAAGCTATTGATGAGTGCTTTAGTGCAGAGTAATTTTTATACCGCTGGGTGACAAGATATGGGCAAAACCTGGACTCGGATAACCCTAGAATGTGTGTGTAATATGGATATCAAATGAATGTTGTTGCTGAGAGCTTTAAAGTAATTTTCATTGTGATATTCGATTTAGTTGCATTAACCTGGCAAAACTGATAAATGTGCATGCGAAGCCGAAATAAAGACATGAATTAATAATACCCACATTACTATTTACATACGTCCTATTCGATTTGCCTGGCAATAAAGGATGAAGAAGAACGGGAAAAACTTAAGAGAAGAGAAAAGAGGGAAGGAGAAGGAGACTGAGAAAGAGATAGAGTGATACGAAAATAGAGATAGATGAAGCGAAAGACGGAGGGAGGAGTGAATAAAAGGATTAAGAAAAAGTGAGGGGGCAGAGCTAGATGCAGAGCTAGATGGAAAAAGCTTATTAAAATGTATGGAGATATACCAAATTTAGGGCAGAACAACGTCTGACGGGTCTGCTAGTCTTTATATATAAAAATCACGGGTCACTATGTTTGGCGCCAATGGACTCCTAAACTACTGAACCGATTTTGAATTGATTTGATCTAACTTGAAATATAGGATATGTTATATTTCAGTTTATAGTCGCAATATTATTTTATTGCAATTTTTTTTTATTTGTTTATACGTAATAATAAAATGTTCCGTATACGAACCGGCACTCACATTTTCAGGGGTGCGGATATACTTCCGTGTAATTGGTTGGTGTTTAATTAAACAACGTGCTTATCAATAAAAAAATATTATAGCGAATGATGTCAAGTATAGCATATCACCAGGCCCGCCGAGAGGGTGAGGGGGCCCGCGATTTAGAGGTACTATGACATTTTTTTTAATTCAGGAGAGTCTTTAGTTGTTCCATGTGCAATTTTTAAGCCGAATTTCAAAAGAAACGAAAATCTGCATTTCGTTTTAATATTGTAGTGAAGTGTGAAAAATAAAAACCTATATATATAAAAGGAAAGGGTAAAATGTGTGTTAGTTGGTCTCCGGTGTTTGAAGAGATGCGTCGGTCGGTTTTGTTCAAACTTTCACACAAGTTGCGTAAACCTCACGCGGTGGTTACTACAGGTACGAGGTCTCGAGATATAGGCCAAAGCGTGGACCCGAGTACCCCTAGAATGTGTTTATAGAATATGGATAACAAATGAAAGCTGTTGATGACTGCTTTAGTAGAGGGTAATTTTCATACCGCTGGGTGACTATGGTCTCGATATATAGGCCAAAACGTGGGCCAGTGAATGCCTAGATAGTGTTTATACAATATGGATATCAAATTAAAGCTGTTGATGAGTGCTTTAGTACAGAGTAATATATTATCCAGAGACGGGCTGGGCCTGGGATTAGAACTAGGACTGGGACTGAGCCTCGGAGTGGGACTGAGACTGGGACTGGAATAAAATACATACCACTCTCTGGGACAGGCAATGAGGGATGCAGAAGAATGAGAAGAAATTGGGAGAAGAGAAAAGAGAGAAGGAGATAGAGAAGGAGATAGAATGAGACGAAGATGGAGATAGATGAAGCGAAAAAGACGGAGGGAGGAGTGAATAAAAGGATTGTGAAAGAGTGAAGAGGGGGGAGGGCAGAGTTAGGCGGAAAAAGCTTATTAAAATATATGCAGATAGGCCAAATTTAGGGCAGAACAACGTCTGCCGGGTCTTCTAATACATATATACATTTTGTGAAAGTTAGCAAAAATGGTGAAGGACCACGCCCACTTAAACAATTTTTTTTACAAGTCTAATTGCAACAAAATATTTATTTATCCTTTTAAATAGATTATACTGATATGTATTTCACCTCAGTGCTGGTATGATATAGCAAAGAACGTAGATTTTTGGAAAAGGTGGCGTGAACCCGCCTCTTTTTTAGGTTATCCCTCCTTAATATTATTAACTAATGCCATAAATCGAACAAAAGTCCAGAAATACTAACGAAATTTGGTATTGGCATTGTTTTTGAACAAAAAGCTTAAACAAAATTCTGTTCAATTTCAGAAAATGGGCCTGCCACCGCCAACATATAAAGAATAAAAAATAAGTACTTGACGCGATTTACCTTCAAAGAGATTTAGGCCGAGCTTCTCTTCCGATTTGCGACATGCACAAATTTTATTTCCCCAACAAATTGGCGGGACGGCACCTACATACCTGTGTTAAGCTGACTCCGGGCGACATCTGCAAGGCAGATGAGGGTTCACTGAGAAGCTTTTCATGGTAGAAATACATTCGGGAGAGTTTGCCAAATCACTACCGAGGAGCGACCCCGCTTATAAAAATTTTTTTCTAATTAAAAAAGCTGCTTTCAAAATTTTTGATGTTGTTTTGCGTTTGAGCCTAGGACCTTCGGTGTGTTAGGCGGAGCACGCTCCCCCCACACCACGGCGGCGTGTTTATACCTAGGCTTCAAGTACGTCTTAATTTTGAAGATGAATAAACTTTTTCCTGTAGAATATTTTCTATTTTAAGAATTAAACACAGCTAAGTCCTTCAGAACTCTTTATATTTTTATTTATTTGAATTAGTCTACGAACCTAACAAATATTCTTACAGACTATGAGAAAATTAAAATTTAGCAACTTAATAGATTATATTAAATTCAAAGTATACACAAAACATCATTTCGAGACGGACAAATCAATATCTATAGAATAAGAGACTATATTGAATTCATTAACAGCCATTGACAAATGGGTATTCCGAAGATAGTTTGTCTTAAAGTTTTCGCAATAAAAAATATTTGAATATCGCAGTGTCCTTTGCGTAACATTAAGATAAATGCACTCCAGAAAAACGTGGGATGCGCAATAAAATAATCAACATTATAAAGGCAATGTATGCCGAATTTAAGTGCCGGGTCAGTCACGATGGGTGCCTCTCAGAACCCTTCGAAATTAAAAGCGGGGTGCGACAGGAACGCATACTCTCGCCGCTCTTGTTTATCTTGGCATTAGACGAGATTATGAGGAACGCAGAAAATGGTGGACACGGTGTACAGTGGACGCCTTTCACTCAGCTAGGGGATTTAGAGTATGCAGACGATGTCTGTCTGCTAAGCCACAGAAGTACTGACCTTCAACACAATTTAGAAGCTGTCAACACACATGCAAAGGTGGCCGGACTAAGCATCAATACAGCGAAAACCAAAGTCATAAGATGCGGCTATAGTATTTCATCAAGGCCATTGATGCTTACGGTTGACGAAAATGAAATCTAAGGTGTAGAGTCCGTTGTTTATCTTGGTAGTATTGTCTCAAATATGAGCGGTGCAGATGAGGACGTTCAGTCTCGCATAAACAAAGCAAGAATGGTTTTTGGGCAACTGGCAAACGTGTGGAGGTCCAGCCAAATATGTTTAAAAACGAAGCTTCGACGGTTTAATTCGAATGTTAAATCAGTACTGTTTTATGCTTGCGAGACGTGGAAAATCTCAACTTCAATTCAGAAACGTCTACAAGTTTTTATTAATAAATATCTGCGCCGAATCCTGAAAATTCGATGGCCGGAAAGAATATCAAATGACGACTTATGGTCTAGAACAAATCAACATAAGGCTGCCATAGAAATAACCAAGCGTAAATGGTCGTGGATTGGTCACACTCTCAGAAGACCTCCAGTAAATATAGCCAGACAAGCATTGCGATGGAATCCACAAGGAAGCCGACGACCTGGTGCACCTGCGAAAACTTGGCGCAGAACTGTGGATAAAGAACTCGAAGACGCAGGATATACGTTGAATGACATCACAAGAACTGCACCTAACAGAATAAGATTTAAGTCGGTGGTCGAGGCCCTATGCTCCAATAGGAGTTGAGGAGGATGATGATGATGATGACTCCAGATGGTAAGTACAGTCAACAGTTCCTTGTGTAATACCAAAAACAAAAGTTAATGAGAGGGCAGACCTTCTTTTTTCTAAAGTTTTAAGATTTATTAACAATGATCGAGAACTGTAGAAAGGAAGTCGTTCCGAGAAGCGAAGGCAAAGCAAAGCGTATTTAAGAAACACTTTTTGAACACGTTCTATCCTGTCTATCCTAAATTGATGAAATGTGCATTGATGCTCTCACACCTGCTCACTGAGAGTAATCTTCGAAATGATGATGTGGCCGAGCAGTGGCAATATCTTCTCGTTACGTACCACCACTGCTGACACCATAGGTTTCCAGCGAGCCCGCAAAAACAACTGGTACAATGTGGAGTATCGCGTTGCCTATTGGCCACGCTGCGTATGGGGTCGGTAACATGCGGTATATCGGAGTGTTACCTTGAGGCGAGGAAGGAAGATATACCAAAACCAAAGATTTAAAAAAATTTAAGACGGTAGACCTGTCGAACTTTCTATAACGGTTGTGGCAGGAATTCGCCATCCGTCTTGCAAGGCTGTCCGCCTCAAGAATTTAAAAACACTTTTTTATCTTCTTTGCGTTTTTACTCTTATGCAATGTGACAGAATATATTAGGTAGTTAGTAATAGGGATTATGTAGTTTTCGATCTCGACACAAATGTAACCCCTTACACATTTTTTCTCAGACTTGAGTCTATCTGAGGCAGACCATTAAAGTTTGTTATATAGGTCATACCTATTGAGGTCTAAGGATTGTAAAAAAGTGAGCAGTGCCAGCCTATTCTCCCTATCTATTTTTGGAACTTTTTGGGATCTCTTTTTTCTACACCGATTTATGGAATCATTCGGGATTGTACTGGGATACTTGGGGCCTGTTTTGTCAAGCTTTCAAGATCAACTGGAAACTATCTCAGAAAGATTTCGGAGCTACTTTTTGAGTACTAGCTATAATTTGAGTAATGTTTCGGCGCCATTTCGGGACTATGTGCAGACGGTTTCGTCGATTTTGTGTTAATTTCCGTGCAGATTTCGTAAGCTCTACGTAGATAATCCTCTTGAAAATTTTTAACAATATAGCGCAGTTAAATATTGAAATTGAGGAATTTTATTTCTAGGAAATATTTTATATAAAAAAGGGGGCATGGATATATACCGATTCTGTCCATTTTAAGTTAAAGCCTTGGTCGTGCTAAAAAGAAATATGTGACTATAAGCCTTCAGAGGAAAGGCTGTAGAAAGAGGAAATAAAATATGTAGTTTTTTAGAACGTTTTATTTAGGATGATGCTTCCGAATTTTTCGGTCTAGTTTTTTGTTTCCTTTCGGTAGTGGCTACAAATTTTATTCGGCATAGTCTACCGATCTTGTTTTCTTTGCATGATCTTTTGTACTTTAGTCAGAAGTGAGGTAAAGAGCTTCAGAGACAAAGGAAAAAACGCACAGATTATTTACACAAAAGTCCGGGTCTGTTGCTTTTATAGTGCAGTGCGGTGACTCCGTCGAAAAGGGTGTGTGGATATGCAGAAATTATGAAATGGCAGATCCTGTTTATTTTTACTTATTTAAATTTGTCGTTTTCTGTTAATATGCTATAATGTAAGCATTATATTTCGCATCACTGGGAAAATTCAGAGCGTGAAATATGTAAATGATAAAACAATATAAATAGTACTCATTTTAAAAAGTAAGAATGGTATGACAAAGCTCTTGAGTTTTTTAAAGCGATAAATACTAAGTATTTTTTTAAATAAAAACTCATCTGGACAAGAGCGTTTTTTGATGGTTTTCGGACCTCTGTTCTGTTGGTACAAATGTGGCTACCAAGTGTCCTACTCTCCATCCGATTGGCACCAGTTTGGGGGGAAGTTATTATACCGCTAGTGCGAATCTATTGCTATATGTGACTGTCTCCCATTTTTTTCTGCAGGATTCGTTGTCAATAAAAAAGATCCGTCTACCTCTTAACTCCCTCAACTGTCGTATTTAATATGGCGTTGTCCTACAAGCTGATTATTTTCGTCCACTGCGTAACTTCGAGTGCGGAGCTATATATCCGTTATAAGGACTAATGGTGTGACCAGTGCACAAACTAGCATCATTAAAATGCTAAATACACCACTACAACCTGAATAATACTTAATTTAAATTTACTTAAATATCAA